>JARQZK010005070.1:917500-1048549 GCA_030704885.1 Cynegetis impunctata
GTACAACTTCGTCACATAAGTAAAACTCCATTACAAGAATAAAAATCTAATTTTCAATAATCCGTACTTTCCCATCTTGCTATCTACAGGAAACCAGACTAACAAAATGGTCGACGTCAACTCTGAGAACGCGGAAACTAAACCACAGAACAATACGGTGATCTTCTTACAACAATTGACAATAGTCGATATATCAACATAAAACGGGACACGGTCCAAATAAAATTTAAAGAAAACTAAAATTATTTAACCGAAAGAGTATGGTGTGAAAATTTTGAAAAGAGTTTCTTTAACAATTTTTTTATCACTAAATAATAACTGCAATACACTTTTTTAATAGTTCAATGAACTAATGTTACTGTTTTTAAATGGCTAATAAATGGGCAAAATTTTGCTCTAATTTTAAAAAATTAGTCACAAGTTCAATTCTACAATTTTACTTGTAGTCTAGACAAAATCTGCTTTCTAGGACTACAGTAATATAAAATGAAAAACAATGAAAAAACAATGAAAAACAAACATTCCACTGCATACTCCGGCTACTATGCAACTAAGGTGAAACAGACGAATTCATGTTGGAGAAATACTAAAACCACCAATGTGGAGTGTACATTCTTGATAAATTTAAAAACAAACAATCAACCGAGATGACAAAAACAACCGATGGTGCGTTCGGGAAACAAAAAAAACTTATCGACCCTACAAATCAAAAGTTCATCTTACAAATTTTGAAAAAATATTGAAAAAAATATAACTTGCACCACGATGAACCTATGGTCTGGAAAAACAACTCTGTTCCAACTTAATAATGTAATTATACATGATACTAAGGTTATTAAGATCAGTTCTCTTATTAATGCTATTTTTGTCATTATTAATATAGAACATTTCCTTGAAAACTCTCTTGTGATAGTTGTTTTCAATGCAGAGAATCTTCACATTATCATAGTCCATAATATGATTCTTCCCAACCACATGCTCAGCAAGGGCACACGACAGTTTTTCTTCTGCCACAATCGCTCTTGTGAGACGTAATGCGTCCCGACAGATTCCTCGATGTTTGTCCAATGTATGACCCCTCACACGACTGACAAGGTATGCTATACACTAAGTTAGACTGTTCCAAAATTTTAAATTTAGTCTTAGTATTAGTAAAATCTTTTCTATTTGTCAACAGCATACGCTGAGCAATCTTAAAATTGTCACCCCTGAAAACGTTGAATGAGCTTTGAAGTTAAATTTTCTATATAGGGTAAAGAACTGAAAAAAATTCGATGAGCATCATCCGAGGAGTCTACAACACCACTACCTCGATCAACATTATCCGCAACATTATGGTCAACCTCACGGGCAGTATCAACCAATTCACCATGTCTACCTCCAACATTAAAGGTCGAGACATTTAGCGAAGAGCTAAACACCAATCTATTAACTATGGTCTTTGGATATGAATTCTCGAGTAAGATATCCCTCAACTCATTTAAGCATTGGGTGGAAAAACGTGGATGTGACAACCTAACTACCCTGGTCTTCATTGCCAGCACGAGGTTAATTTTCATTTTCATGGGATGGTGAGAAAAGTAATTTAGCAACCTATTGCTCGAACATGGTTTGCGATACCATTTTGTCTGTAAGATATTGTTGAAATTCCTGAAAATTTTCATATCAAGGAACGCAATGGAACTATCACTATCCTCACCCTCCACTGTGAACTGTATGTTCTCATCAAAACTGTTGAACACATTGAGAGCCTCATCAACCCTACTAGATGGAACAGACAAAATTAGGTCATCCACGTATCTTTTAATGAATGGAATGTTGAAAGGAATCCTACCCCTGCACTCAGTGACCAGATCATCTAAAACGAAATTAACCAACACTGGGGAAATGGTTGAACCCATCGGTGTGCCAAAAATCTGTTTGAAAAACGTATCGTCAAAAACAAAAATATTTGAATCAAAAATAAACTCTAAAACTGACTTGAAAGTTACAAAATCGAGAGGGAAATGTTGTGAGATCGACTCCCAATGATTACTCAAACTTGTCATAATTACTGACAGAGGCAAATTCGTGAACAGTGATACTACGTCAAAACTCACCAAAACATAACCTTCAGGAAGTTGGTAATCGTTAATAAAACTGCTAAACGTCATTGAGTCTCTAACATAGTACTCATTGTCCGTATCATAAGCATTAGTGAGGTTTGTAGACATCCATTTTGCTAATTTACTATTAGGGGAATCAATCGATGACACAATAGGTCTCACAGAGAGAGTAGGTTTATGAATCTTTGGAAGTGAATAAAAACGTGGAGAAACCGAGTTATAAATCATCAGTGACTTAGCTAACACACCATCAATCATCCCAAGTCTCCTCATGTTGACACCTAATTTATTCGCCTTTTGTTGTAAAGTGCATACAGGACTGCCTCTTAATCTTTTATAATACTTTACATCATTAAACAACTCTAAACTTTTTGACATGTAATCCTCCTTATACATGAGTACAGTCACATTACCCTTATCACTTCTCACAACGAACAGATCAGGGTGTTGTTTCAAAAACCCCCTACATCTATCAAAAACTTTTCTCAAAAAATGGACATTATTACAATTTTTATGTAAGAAGTTGGTTATTATGTTAGTAAATTGAGCCCTGTGGGTATTCTGAACGCTCTTATCAACATTGAGTAACATCAGTTCTAAATCTGCCAACAAATTGGACAGTTTTATATCTTTAATTGATGGAAAAACACTAAATTTAGGACCAAGAGCCAATAATCGCCTAACTTCTGAAGGAAGTTCAATATCGGTCAGGTTTTTAATCCACCTATCCTGTACTTTAATATTTAGAAATTCATCAGTTCTTAAGTTATCAAGTTTTCTTAAATTCCTCTGCTTCACCCTATGGAAACAATTATTGAACTTTATCGTCATCCTTCTATCATATTCACCGAAAACATGCAATGGAATTATGGAAGTTAACTCTAATTTAATATTCTTAAGTTCGCCCTCTAAGCTTTGCAAATCACTAAATGTAACCTTAATTTCTAGATTTAAGATATTCTTCCTCAACCTGTGATTGAAGTTCTGAACTGCATGTCCGGTTCTCCCCCCTCTGTGCTGCAGTAAAGTGGTTACGTTTCCTATTCCATTATTCACATGTGCTGGAAAAATGTGTAGTCTTCTGCATTTTAAAAGAAAAACTCGTCTGTTCTTCATCGACGCTAATTTCATATTGATGTTGGCCCACTTCTTCAGGAGAACAACTGTGCGTTGTCCAAACCGTTCTCTTATGTTGTCGAAAAACCCCATATCTGTAATTATATAGATGGGTAGTCTTGACTGGCTAGTTGAGGAAATTTTACTAATACTAAGACTAAATTTAAAATTTTGGAACAGTCTAACTTAGTGTATAGCATACCTTGTCGGTCGTGTGAGGGGTCATACATTGGACAAACATCGAGGAATCTGTCGGGACGCATTACGTCTCACAAGAGCGATTGTGGCAGAAGAAAACTGTCGTGTGCCCTTGCTGAGCATGTGGTTGGGAAGAATCATATTATGGACTATGATAATGTAAAGATTTACTCTGCATTACAACAACTATCACAAAGAGTTTCAAAGAAATGTTTTATATTAATAATGACAAAAATAGCATTAAAGAGAACTGATCTAACAACCTTAGTATCATGTATAATTACATTATTAAGTTGGAACAGAGTGTTTTTCCAGACCATAGGTTCATCGTGGTGCAAGTTATATTTTTCAATACAAAATTTGTAAATGTTTTTAACTTTTGATTTGTAGGGTCGATAAAATTTTTGTTCCCGAACGCACCATCGTTGTTTTGTGCTTTCGGTTTGACAGGTTTTTAAATTTATCAGAATGTACACTCCAATTGGTGGTTTTTAGTATTTCAACAACATGAATTCGTCTGTTTCGCCTTAGTTGCATAGTAGCCGTGAGTATGCAGTGGAATGTTTTCTTTTTTTTTTTTTTTTTTTTTTTCTTTTTTTTTTTTTTTTTTTTTTCTTTGTTTTTCATGTATTTTCATTGATTTTCATTTATATTACTGAGTCCTAGAAAGCAGTTTTTTGGATAGAAGACAAGTAAAGTTGTAGAATTGAAGTTGTGACTGAATTTTTAAAATTAGAACAAAATTCAGCCCATTTGTTAGCCATTTAGAAGCAGTAACATTAGCTCATTGAACTATTAAAAAAGTGTATTGCAGTTATTATTTAGTGATAAAAAAATTGTTAAAGAAACTCTTTTCAAAATTTTCACACCATACTCTTTCGGTTAAATAATTTTAGTTTTCTTTAAATTTTATTTGGACCGTGTCCCGTTTTATGTTGATATATCGACTATTGTCAATTGTTGTAAGAAGATCACCGTATTGTTCTGTGGTTTAGTTTCCGCGTTCTCAGGGTTGACGTCGACCATTTTGTTAGTCTGGTTTCCTGTAGATAGCAAGATGGGAAAGTACAGATTATTGAAAATTAGATTTTTATTTTTGTAATGGATTTTTACTTATGTGACGAAGTTGTACCCATCAACTTGTTCTGTTCTTCGTTTTATACGTGTTTTCTCAAAATTTATATAACCTCAACGTTAGTAAGTAATCTTTAACTTTTTGTGAACGCTGTTGTAAATCTAAATCTGTTCTTTTATTATAGATGTCTTGATAAAGGAAATAAACATTTCCGAAAGCTCGACCATATGACAAAGAGTATTCTTTAACCTAGCCCAACAATTATTCTGACTGCAACCTCAAAATATTCAAATACATTTTTCCTCAACTAGCCAGTCAAGACTACCCATCTATATAATTACAGATATGGGGTTTTTCGACAACATAAGAGAACGGTTTGGACAACGCACAGTTGTTCTCCTGAAGAAGTGGGCCAACATCAATATGAAATTAGCGTCGATGAAGAACAGACGAGTTTTTCTTTTAAAATGCAGAAGACTACACATTTTTCCAGCACATGTGAATAATGGAATAGGAAACGTAACCACTTTACTGCAGCACAGAGGGGGGAGAACCGGACATGCAGTTCAGAACTTCAATCACAGGTTGAGGAAGAATATCTTAAATCTAGAAATTAAGGTTACATTTAGTGATTTGCAAAGCTTAGAGGGCGAACTTAAGAATATTAAATTAGAGTTAACTTCCATAATTCCATTGCATGTTTTCGGTGAATATGATAGAAGGATGACGATAAAGTTCAATAATTGTTTCCATAGGGTGAAGCAGAGGAATTTAAGAAAACTTGATAACTTAAGAACTGATGAATTTCTAAATATTAAAGTACAGGATAGGTGGATTAAAAACCTGACCGATATTGAACTTCCTTCAGAAGTTAGGCGATTATTGGCTCTTGGTCCTAAATTTAGTGTTTTTCCATCAATTAAAGATATAAAACTGTCCAATTTGTTGGCAGATTTAGAACTGATGTTACTCAATGTTGATAAGAGCGTTCAGAATACCCACAGGGCTCAATTTACTAACATAATAACCAACTTCTTACATAAAAATTGTAATAATGTCCATTTTTTGAGAAAAGTTTTTGATAGATGTAGGGGGTTTTTGAAACAACACCCTGATCTGTTCGTTGTGAGAAGTGATAAGGGTAATGTGACTGTACTCATGTATAAGGAGGATTACATGTCAAAAAGTTTAGAGTTGTTGAATGATGGAAGGTATTATAAAAGATTAAGAGGCAGTCCTGTATGCACTTTACAACAAAAGGCGAATAAATTAGTGTCAAACATGAGGAGACTTGGGATGATTGATGGTGTGTTAGCTAAGTCACTGATGATTTATAACTCGGTTTCTCCACGTTTTTATTCACTTCCAAAGATTCATAAACCTACTCTCTCTGTGAGACCTATTGTGTCATCGATTGATTCCCCTAATAGTAAATTAGCAAAATGGATGTCTACAAACCTCACTAATGCTTATGATACGGACAATGAGTACTATGTTAGAGACTCAATGACGTTTAGCAGTTTTATTAACGATTACCAACTTCCTGAAGGTTATGTTTTGGTGAGTTTTGACGTAGTATCACTGTTCACGAATTTGCCTCTGTCAGTAATTATGACAAGTTTGAGTAATCATTGGGAGTCGATCTCACAACATTTCCCTCTCGATTTTGTAACTTTCAAGTCAGTTTTAGAGTTTATTTTTGATTCAAATATTTTTGTTTTTGACGATACGTTTTTCAAACAGATTTTTGGCACACCGATGGGTTCAACCATTTCCCCAGTGTTGGTTAATTTCGTTTTAGATGATCTGGTCACTGAGTGCAGGGGTAGGATTCCTTTCAACATTCCATTCATTAAAAGATACGTGGATGACCTAATTTTGTCTGTTCCATCTAGTAGGGTTGATGAGGCTCTCAATGTGTTCAACAGTTTTGATGAGAACATACAGTTCACAGTGGAGGGTGAGGATAGTGATAGTTCCATTGCGTTCCTTGATATGAAAATTTTCAGGAATTTCAACAATATCTTACAGACAAAATGGTATCGCAAACCATGTTCGAGCAATAGGTTGCTAAATTACTTTTCTCACCATCCCATGAAAATGAAAATTAACCTCGTGCTGGCAATGAAGACCAGGGTAGTTAGGTTGTCACATCCACGTTTTTCCACCCAATGCTTAAATGAGTTGAGGGATATCTTACTCGAGAATTCATATCCAAAGACCATAGTTAATAGATTGGTGTTTAGCTCTTCGCTAAATGTCTCGACCTTTAATGTTGGAGGTAGACATGGTGAATTGGTTGATACTGCCCGTGAGGTTGACCATAATGTTGCGGATAATGTTGATCGAGGTAGTGGTGTTGTAGACTCCTCGGATGATGCTCATCGAATTTTTTTCAGTTCTTTACCCTATATAGAAAATTTAACTTCAAAGCTCATTAACGTTTTCAGGGGTGACAATTTTAAGATTGCTCAGCGTATGCTGTTGACAAATAGAAAGATTTTTACTAATACTAAGACTAAATTTAAAATTTTGGAACAGTCTAACTTAGTGTATAGCATACCTTGTCGGTCGTGTGAGGGGTCATACATTGGACAAACATCGAGGAATCTGTCGGGACGCATTACGTCTCACAAGAGCGATTGTGGCAGAAGAAAACTGTCGTGTGCCCTTGCTGAGCATGTGGTTGGGAAGAATCATATTATGGACTATGATAATGTGAAGATTCTCTGCATTGAAAAATAACTATCACAAGAGAGTTTTCAAGGAAATGTTTCTATATTAATAATGACAAAAATAGCATTAATAAGAGAACTGATCTTAACAACCTTAGTATCATGTATAATTACATTATTAAGTTGGAACAGAATTGTTTTTCCAGACCATAGGTTCATCGTGGTTGCAAGTTATATTTTTTCAATATTTTTTCAAAATTTGTAAGATACTTTTGATTTGTAGGGTCGATAAGTTTTTTTGTTTCCCGAACGCACCATCGGTTGTTTTTGTCATCTCGGTTGATTGTTTGTTTTGAAATTTATCAAGAATGTACACTCCACATTGGTGGTTTTAGTATTTCTCCAACATGAATTCGTCTGTTTCACCTTAGTTGCATAGTAGCCGGAGTATGCAGTGGAATGTTTGTTTTTTCATTGCTTTTCATTTTATATTACTGTAGTCCTAGAAAGCAGATTTTGTCTAGACTACAAGTAAAATTGTAGAATTGAACTTGTGACTAATTTTTTTTTTTAAATTAGAGCAAAATTTAGCCCATTTGTTAGCCATTTAAAAAACAGTAACATTAGTTCATTGAACTATTAAAAAAGTGTGTTGCAGTTATTATTTAGTTGTAAAAAATTATTATAAAAAACTCTTTTCAAAATTTTCACACCATACTCTTTCGGTTAAATAATTTTAGTTTTCTTTAAATTTTATTTGGACCGTGTCCCGTTTTATGTTGATATATCGACTATTGTCAATTATTGTAAGAAGATACCTATTTGTTCTGTGGTTTAGTTTCCGCGTTCTCAGAGTTGACGTCGACCATTTTGTTAGTCTGGTTTCCTGTAGATAGCAAGATGGGAAAGTACGGATTATTGAAAATTAGATTTTTATTCTTGTAATGGAGTTTTACTTATGTGACGAAGTTGTACCCATCAGCTCGTTCTGTTCTTCGTTTTATACGTGTTTTTTCAAAATTTATATAACCTCACCGTTAGTAAGTAATCTTTAACTTTTTGTGAATGCTGTTGTAAATCTAAATCTGTTCTTTTATTATAGATGTCTTGATAAAGGAAATAAACATTTCCGAAAGCTCGACCATATGACAAAGAGTATTCTTTAACCTAGCCCAACAATTATTGTGACTGCAACCTCAAAATATTCAAATACATTTTTTCCTCAACTAGCCAGTCAAGACTACCCATCTATATATATATATATATATATATATATATATATATATATATATATATATATATATATATATATATATATATATATATATATATATATTATATATGTATTGTTATTCTCGATTACTAGGAAGAGAAAAATTTGAAAACTCTGGTTTTGGGTTAAAAATATATCCAAAATTTAATGTGTGAAAGTTCGAGACCTAATTTCACTGATTTTCAAGAGAAGTTAAAATTGAACAACCAGTTTTTTGGAAAAAGTCGTTCTTGTATAAACCATAGCAGAGATGAATATTTCTTATAAATCATTCATACTTTTTCGTTTTCTTTTTATTCTTACTTTAACAAGAATTAAACACGACCCAGTACCATTTCAAATCAACCCTTTTCTACGATTTTATTCAGATTCAGATGGCCCTCGATCAAATATTCAACAGGAGCAATGAAATAAAAGGTCCTCTACATTTCAAAGATTACAAGTTCACATCGAGGCAACTTATCTACATAAAGAATACTTAGATACATAACTCAATTTATATTTTCACGGCATACACCGGAAATTCCTGAATTTCCCAGCGGGCCATCTCCAATTCCTGGACGTACGAATGTAGAAAGAGCAATTAATTCTGCGTTAACAACGGCTGAATGCGAAAATAGCAGCCAGCACTAGAAACCGTAAAGTTGTAAGAAGTCTAAAACGTCAAAATTAACAGCGAGTTTGTGGAGAGTAATCAACGGAAAAGGTTCACTGGTATTTTTTTTCACTGGAATTTTCATACTGCAGCATAATGCAATTAAAAATGCAATACATCTCGGTACCGGGATAACGAGTGCAGATTTTGTATGAACCGATTTCAAGTTCTATTTTTATTCTTTTTCTGAAATTCCGTAAATCTTGTTTAGGGTTGCCTAGCTAGTTAATGCCGTTTTTAAAGAAAAATTGAGACATAGACGATTTGAAGCTATTTCTGGACGTTTTAGTTCAATTGCAGTCTTTAATTCGTCTAATGGGAACAATACTCTGAATTTATCATCTCTTTGTTTGAGAAAAGTTCATATTTCAGGATCCCTTTCTAATCCAACCAAACATAGAGCTAGAGCATGACCTTCTTTGAACGAAGTTCGGCTTTTGAGTAGCTGAAGGTGGTTGATTACAGTTTCCCGATATCTTATCTGATCAATATTACTGTAAACTATCAATCATTCATTAATACTTCCAAAAGGGTCTCTCCTCGTTGAATTTGTACAACGAGTCGCATATGAAAATGCATCAGATTTTTCTACGTTAAATCAGTCAATCAGATGTAGCCAAACTTCACAATATGCTTGTGGTATTTGAAATAAATTTAACATTTCTGCTAATCTACTCGTCGTATTGCGTCAGTTATTTTCGATCAGTGTTTTAATCTAAACTTGATCTGTGACGGAGGGACCACTCAGATCTTTAAGGTTAAAATCTCCAACTTTAAACCTAGCAAACTACTTACGCTCAGTTATTTTAGCTACTTCAGCGTCGCCATAAAAAAAGAAAAGTATATCAAAACAATGGTTAATAATAACAATTTACACATTTATTAAAAGAAATAACGCATGACGCACGCTTCGGTGGAACTTGACCTTCTTCATATGCTAACGGCAAACTAACTATGTTTCTCTGTTATATTGAAAACAAGAAATGAAGAGATGACAAATTGTGTAGAAAAAGTAAATACAAGGATGGTTACAAATAATTATTAGAATAGGAAAAACTAATTCTGAACTGATAGTCAGGTAGTTCGGTAATTTTGAAAAGATTGAGAAGGGGCTTGAAGTATGATCGATTTGGCTATTCAATAGGAGACCGGAATGCTTGTATTCATTTATCTGTAATGATTCTAAAAAATTAAGTTTAATTCCCTTCCTTTCAGCATTTAATATTTTAAAATCGGAATTGAATGTGTGATTTTCTTGGATTAAATGGTTTGCATAATGTGAATCCGACTTTTGATTAACAAAGCTACGTTTGTGTTCTGTAATTCTTGTTTGAAAACTTCTGAAAGTTCTATCAATATCACAATCCCCACAATTGATTTTATGAACTCATGATTTATATCTTTATGAACTTTGGATTTATTATTTTTCATATGATTTCCTAAATTATTACCGGTACGATAAACAATTTCCGATGAAAGTGAGGCTGTTGTATTTGATATTATTTTTAGTAAGGGGGTACAGCTCGCTAATCGCATTTTTGAAAAACTTTTTATCTAGCATATTGTCCATCATTATCGGATCATAATTATTATTCACGGCAATCTGTTATGATCTCATAATAAAAGACAATATGGTATGTGTTCGGTACATTTTAGTCAGCCGCCTTCATCAGACCAACTGAGCGGAAATTCAGTCAAATATATAAGTATCGCCAAACTTTGGAAAAAGAAATGGCGGTGACGAAAGTGAGCCAAAATTCTTCAAACCAGTAAGATGTGAAAATTTATTATGAAGAACATATCCGAAATTCATCCTTCTAGGTTTTTTTGTAGCGTGTATGGAGGTGAAAAACTGTATGGGAAGGTTTTTTTCCAACCCAAAACTTTCACTTAATTGTATTAATGGGTTGACAATTCATAGGTGGTTCAATTGATAATAGAGAAATGCATCTTGATGTTATGGTTTTTTTTATAAATCGCCTCCATTTTATTGTAAATACTTATTTCTTGTTTCCCCGAGGTTTTCGAGATTCTGCTGACCTCCACAGCTTCTGCTGATTAAGTTAGAGGATTTGAATTTAATACGTAAATTGAGTTGATGTTTGGGTAGTGTCTTTTATGGTTTCATCTATTCACCTCAACCGCTGTCATTTTGATGTAGAGATTTCAGGTCTTCTCTTGGGTTACAAGGTTTTGCTTACCCCCTCAGCTTCTCCAAATTAACTTAAGGCGATAAAAATTCGTATTTAAAAATAAAAGAAACAAGGGAATAGTACAACCTTAGTGAAGGAGCTCTGTTACTTATACGTTTTTAAAAATATGCTGGCTCGTTATTTAATTGGAAACAATGTTTTTGTAGTTTTATACAATTGCAAATTATATATTTTAAGTATCGCAAATACCTATATCATTAAAATATCCGTAGGAAATAAAGCTAACACATAATGGCCATAACAATCAAGTATGTGACGGTTAGCAAAATTTTATTTGTATTGTTGAATATTGAAGGACATTAGTCAATATAACTTAATTTGAATTAGAAGCGCGATAAAAACACGCATTTTCAAGGATTTACACTGAATGGTGACATGGTATTTCAAGTTTTGACATCATAACATTTTTAATATTTTTTCGCTTTGGAAATTTTTTTCCTAGTTCACCATTCCTGAATTAATTATTCATAAACGCATCAACCTTAAAATGACAAGAGAAATAATACCAATGAAATTTTCGTTGGATATTCAAACTCGCCCTTTTCAGGGATTCAGGGATTAGCAGAAGCGCCAATGCAAATTCTCGTAGATCCTTATTGAATCCCCACTTCAAATTTGCAAAGTCCACGTACGGTAATCGGACAGAAAGGATTAAATTCCGGACTCTCGTGCCAACTTTGAATATAGAGTTGCACTTAATCTGGAGGGTGGACAGTTCGATGTTAATATATTACAGTTGGCAAAACGTATCGACGTTCCACAGCTGATGGCGATCTGAAATGGGCGGAATGAAACGTCGAGTTCATTCATTATGTCTTCTGTGTTGACTGCCCCTCTTCATCTAATGCAAAGGAAATTGTGACTATTTGTTCATTTTAAATGGTTTTCGGTGAAGAGTACCCTATTGTGCCGGTTTTCCGTAGTAGGCAAAAACGTTTCCAACTAACTGTAACCTAACAAATACGTAAATGCACTAACGGAAGTTGTATTTCACAGTTTACACGAACATATCAAATTTGCTCTAAGCATATCGAAAGTCAACATTACCACATGACAGAAAAAGTTAGATTTCTGGAGGAGGAAAAAATTTTTTATATATTAATGTTATTCAATTAATTTTATAATATTTTTTGACACGATTGTTTAACCAATCGCTTATATGTGCGTGTACGCTTAAGGTTGTTTTCGTTTTTGTTTATTGAATGCTGAAGAAGTTGTATGTACAATAATAAATTAACCTGTTACAGCTAAATAAAAACCTTTATTCTTTCTAAATATATATATATATATATATATATATATATATATATACCTATATATATATATATATATATATATATATATATATATATATATATATATATATATATATATATATATATATATATATATATATATATATATATATATAAATAGGTATTTATATATATCAGAGGCGGCTAGTCGAAGGCGGCTATGGAGGCTAAGCCGCCTCCTCAATAATATTCCGTGTATCACTAATATATTATATTGAATAGTTAGCATTCAGCATATTCATATTAATCAAAATCATATTATTTTATGCACCTACCTTCCTTTCAACCTACATTATATAATATAATTTATTAATTACGATATAAGGTATTTACATTTACTGCTTACTGCATTTCATTAATTTCAAGATTTCATATCAACAGTGGCAACGCTGCAGAGGCTTAATAAGGTATAGACGCGTTCATTATGCCATAATACCATGCAAGAGAGAAAAGGAAACGCTGCGAATGCATATATCTTATTCAACTCATTGAAATAGAAAAAAAAACGGTAAATGCAACATCGATTGAAGCTAGCTGCTCGGTTCAAAGAGGATACGATAATTCTCACACAATGTCGACCAATCACAACTATAGGCTTTCGGGTAAAATCGAGTGAATTCGTTGGACCGTTTGTCACTAGTCGTGGGCGAAAAGTTTGTTTTGGTTTTAATTCAATTTGCTGGCGTATTGTTTTCAAAATGAGTGGTTACTGAAGTTAATTTTGAAAATTTCAATGGTGACTTAGTGGAACATTTGTTATCCCATAACTTTAGTGCACTAAGTTATGACGATAAGTTTTAATAAAAACATTGTGACCTACCCCGGAATTAAACAATTTGATGCAGCGTAAAAAACAACAGAATCGCGGTTTTAATATCAGAAATCATGAGAGACATCCTTGGCTAACCGGATCACAGGTAAAAAATAAATTATTCTGTTGACAGTGTTTTCTTTTTACTAAGGAAAATGACTCTGTTTGGGACCGCTTAGGATTTGACGATTTAAAAAATTTATCACGTCCTCTGGAAAGGCACGAAAAATCCCAGGAACATGTCGTGTCGCGGATCAAATTTAAATTGCTCGAAAAACAAAACATAATTAATGTTATTAATACTTGCTGGGCAACAATTGATTAATTCCTCGAATAGGTAACAAATTCGTTAAGTAGTTAGGTAGGTACCTATTTTGTGAAAGGAAAAAAAATTGATAAACCAAATAAATGAGAAGAAAACAGCAACTAATCGAGAAGTTCACCTTCTATTTGTAGACCTCACGAGGATACGATACAATTCCGATGAAGAAACTATGGCAGGTACTAGAAATGTCACCAATCAACAGCACGGCAATCAGTGCAATGAAACAATTATACGGACAATCTTACTCAAGAGTAAAACTAGGAAAATCTCTCTCGCCAACCTTAACAGTTACGAAAGGTCTCAGACAGGGCTGCTCTCTATCCACCACTTTATTTAAAATATATTTAAATGAAGCTTTGAAGAGATGGAGAAGATCTTACCATGGAATGGGAATTCAGCTTACAGACGATACAACGCTTTACACACTTCACTTTTCAGATGATCAGGTTGTGATTGCACAAGATAAAGAAGATCTGGAATTTATGTCAAAAAGACTTTTCGAAGAATACCACAATTGGGGTCTCACAGTAAACCTGAAAAAACAAAATATATGTGCGTTGGCGAAGAGAAAGAAAAGTTGATGGTAAATGACGACGTTGAAATAGACGCCTGCGATGAATACATCTATTTAGGGACGAAAATAACAGCAGATGAAAGAACACAAAACGAAATAGAGAACAGAATAAACAAGGGAAAAACAACCATAACACTTAAATCCGATCCTTCGGTCCAAAAGCATTTCAGCTGAGAAGAAACAATATATCTATTCCACTGTGTTCAAGAGTATCGTACTATATGGAAGTGAAACATGGCAGTTAACAAAAAGCCTTGAAAAAAGACTACTACTCTTGAAATTGACTTTTGGCGAAGATCAGCCCGAGTATCGCGAATGGATAGAGTGAGAAACGAAAGAGTGAGGGAACTTATGAAGGTGGAGAAAACAATAATAGAGGATACTTAACAGAAGCAGTTCATTTGGTATGGACATGTTGAGAGAATGTCAGATCAAAGAATTCCTAAACTTGTTCAGAAGTGGGTACCGAGGGAAGACCAACGGTTACCTGGATGAGCGGCATACAAAGGGCAATGTCTGAGAGAAACCTGAGACCAAGACAATGGGAGAATAGAAGAGGCTGGAGACTGGGAACCGGAAGGCGTAGGACGTTATAAACCCGCGGATATATATATATATATATATATATATATATATATATATATATATATATATATATATATATATATATATAAATATATATGTATATTTATATATATATATATATATATATATATATATATATATATATATATATATATATAATATTTTATTTATATATATATATAATCTCTTGATAATTATTAGCAATAACAGGCTGGTTGAATCTTAAAAAACTCGATTTTATTAAAAAGTTAAATGTCAAAGAAATTTCAATTTTTTCAAAAGTTTTGAAAAACTACGAATGTCGTAGTGAAACGTCAACTTTTTAATAAAATCGAGTTTTTTAAGATTCAACCAGCCTGTTATTGCTAATAATTATCAATAGATTAAAAATAGATCACAGGCAACAACAATTCGAATAAATAATTATATAATATATATATATATATATATATATATATATATATATATATATATATATATATATATATATATATATATATATATATATATATATATATATATATATATATATATATATATATATATATATATATATATATATATATATATATATATATATATATATATATATATATATATATATATATATATATATATATATATATATATATATATATATATATATATATATATATATATATATATATATATATATATATATGTGTATATATATATATATATATATATATATATATACAGCAGGTTCTTTTATCATGTGGTAACATTGCTAAATTCTACACCGTTACAGATATGAAGACAATTAAATGAGAAAAATTTCCATTAGCCAATAATTTCGATAAGAAGATACCCCATCACAATGAACATTTTAATTTTTCCTTCATGAAAATTTTTGTATTACAGTAATCCTTGTTTCGAGGCTGATTTCTCTTGAATTAATTTCTATACTTTTCAATCCTCACAATTTAGTGGTACATCACTCTTGATATTTTCATAGCGTTTCATTTGAAAAATTTGGGGAAAAATAAAAACAATACAAAAAATAAATTATACATAAGAAACTACATTACTACATAACAAATGCTCAAAAACGAACTCTTTGTTGAATGCACATGAGTTGTCTGTCCATACAATTTCTGTGGAAATTTTCTGGCATGATGGGTGTAATGCCATATTATTACATGCATCTCTTATTTTTTGTTTGAGATGGCCGATATTTGTACTAGGTGTCGAAAAAACTTTATCCATTATGTATCCCCAGACAAAAAATATAATGGATTGAGGTCTGGAGATCGAGCTGGCCTGGCAATAGGTCCATTGTTTCCAATCCATTTTGCAGGGAATATTGCATCTAAATGTTTATGTTTGAGAGATATTGAAGCGTCCATTTCATTGGCAAAAATATGTGCAGGAACATATGTAGAAAAGACTTAAAATAACATAATTTTTTCACGGTGCATTTTGACATCCCCAGTGGTCCTAAAAGACCCAACTGAATCGAAATGTGATATCTGGGGTTGTTCCTGCGACAGATAAACTACCTCAATTTAGGTTAATTCGGTCAAAATCTTAGCATTCCAAAACTTTGGGAAATCGAGTGTCGGGTAGATGTAGATATTCACCAGAATATTGTGCATGGATTGGGTTAACGATATTTTTTCGTGGTTTTCGAGATTTCGCGCAGCTCCACAACTTCTTTAGAATTAGCTGATGTATGAAATATTTCATCTGGTGATTTCAATTCTTTTGCTTAACTGCAGAACGTAAAACCTGAAAGAGTTACATAATATATACAAGTAACATAAAACTCATGTTTATGTTAAACATATATGTAACTTTAAAATTTCTATATTATAATATGTTGTGTAAAATACAAGCGTAATATGTGACTGCTTAAATGTATACTTAATACCTACCTATATGAATATGTGTTTGATTTATATTCAGTATAGCTTACTAAAGAGTGACATCACATTGCATGACATCCAAATTTTGCTGTAAATTTTTTCCATTAGTTTATAATTTACCTTCATTGAGTTTGTGGTTTTGTAATCAACGTCTATGGTCTAGTCTAGACTAGACTTAACTAGATGGTTAAACAAACAGTCTTAGCCACAGTCGGTTCTGGATTCGAATTGCAGATAAGATAAGTATATTTCTGTTCCCTAATGAAATTTAATTGGGTAAATGATAAGACTATTGTATCAAGCCCACTAGCGATTCGTGAAGCGCTTTAAACTTTATTAAACATTATATTCTAATAAAAGAATTGAAGAGTACCTTTTTCTGATCCCTACAAGGGTACTTAGTAAGTACTCCATTATAAAAAACATTTGCAAGATGTTTGTACGTTTTACCTGCCTACGAAAGTAATAGAGCAGCGCAAGCTGCCTACGCAACCACATCGACATCCATTTTGTCGATTTTTTAAAAATTTTACTCTGACAGAACATTCATCTGAAAATCAGCCAGCCCTGCCAATTGCTGTAGGAAATGGGTATATAAATTGGGCCGTAACTAGGGATGTGCCCAAGCAAAGGGCATAGATCCTGCAGTGTCGCAGAAATTCCTTACAATGACGCAAGTTTTGGGTCTAGAACAATTTTCAAAAAGCGCAGTTATAAATCCCATATCAAGCGCATAAAACGCTAGTTACGGCACTGTATATAGCGTACGTGGTCTCAATATGTCTAGTACTCAGGGCCTACTATTATTCAGGAACTAGGAAGGAGGGTTAGAAAGTCTCAGTCGGCCTATTTTTCAGAGTATAATAGTTGAATCTAGTATACTATTCAGAGTATAAGTATGAAACATAATGAAAAACAGCCGAAATAATGATACATAAAAACCAATTTTTATTACCGAAACCAATGCATACAGTTTTTTGTGCAAGGGAAGTAACACTGAGCATTCAAAAAAATCCACATTGAAAACAACTTGTAACAATACATATCATTCCTTTCAATTTAAATTTCATTATCACTAAACAACCCTTAACACTTTAACATTTAACAATAAAAAATTTTCATTACATCGAATATATTCAAATACTATACTTCTTGACAAGAGATTCATAAATCAAAACTGATCTTAAATTTACAGAGGCACTTAGGTGTGATTTTGTATTGCAATGTTAGTACATTTCTTGATAATAAAGTTCTTAGAGATAAAAGGAAATGAAATTCCACTGGACTGGCGAGCAAAATTTGAAATCATCATTTACCTAACGTGAAGTTTTAAGAATAGCAAGAAAACACAGAAAAGCATTTATCATGAAATATCACCTCGGTCACAAATTTTTCAGGTAGATGATGAATTCATATCACTTCGAAACACTCTGTAAAAAAAACCAATTCTTGCAACTCTATACAGAACATGTGAAGTAGAACCTTGACGAATCACAATCTAAAAAACAAAACATTAGATTTATCACTAAACGCTTCATACTAAAAAAATAAATTATTTAAATACTAAAAATATATAATTGAAATTAGTAGGGGCGAAAAAAATGCTTTTTTGTCTCAGGGAAACTAGCAGTAGAAATGAAAGAGAAAACCAAGATAAAAAATTACTCGATATTTCAAGTTGAATGAATCTTGGTAAGCAGTCCTATGTAATAGTTTCAGAACATCAGTTAATTTTCCTCCCAATTCTTTCAGCTCAAATGTAACTTCCAGAAAATTTAAACAACTAAACATAAAATAAAATTTTTTAAAGGAGTAGTGTACCTAGGGGGTTTCTAGCTCACTTCAACTTTTCTCCGAAATGTCAGTTCTGCGCATGCGCGACTTAGGGGGAGTTTCTATAACGTGTTGGGTTCTACAACGTGAGGGTTGGGTTCTACAACATGAGGGTTGGGTTCTACAACGTGGGGATTGGGTTCTACAACGTGGGGGTTGGGTTCTACAACGTCTTGGTTCTAGAACGTGAGGGCTGGGTTCTACGACGTGAGGGTTGGGTTCTAGAACCAACACGTTGTAGAACCTAACCCTCACGTTGTAGAACCCAACCCTCACGTTGTAGAACCCAGCCCCCAGGTTCTAGAACCCAGCCCTCACGTTCTAGAACCAAGACGTTGTAGAACCCAACCCACACGTTGTAGAACCCAATCCTCACGTTGCAGAACCCAACCCTCACGTTGTAGAACCCAACCCTCACGTCGTAGAACCCAACACGTTATAGAAACGCCCCCTAAGTCGCGCATGCGCAGAACTGACATTTCGGAGTGAGCTAGAAACCCCCTAGGTACAGTACTTAACCGCAATGTTAAATAATTTCCTTCCAGAACAAAATATTAATAATTTCAAACTAAATGATAACCTGAAAGATTTTTTCCGTACGACGTATTATTTTACAAATATTACCTTTTCATTTTTATCTTTGAAATAATTAATCTATGCATCTCTAGAGAGCTTGGGAGAAGTACCTAGCTTAAATGCTTCAAATTGAATTAATTAAAAATTAATAACACCAACATTGCTTCTAGTTATCACAATAAAATTGCAATATTACATATAAACCTCATCTATAATTTCTGACAATGGCAAGACTTATAAGCAAATCATAGCAAAAGAGAAAAACGTCGTCATAAGAAAAGATCGCAACAAAATAGAAAATATATTAACAGAGTAAATAGCTTAATAATAATAGATTCGTTTCTTAAGATAAGGATACTCAAACCTGATATAAAATATATTCGTTCTCTTTTCTTTCATTTACATATAACATTAAAAAAGCACCAAAACAAACAATCTCAAACTTCTTTTGGAAATATAAGCCTATTGTGAATAACGTTTCGTCTGTCTCAAAGCATTTTGCTAAGCCAAGTCCTCAAAAAAAATATATAAACGAAAAAACTTTGGAAACAATTAAATAATTATTTAATCTATGTTGTAACTTGAGAAAATCATTTTATGTTGCTCTATTTTCGAAAACATACACATTTTGTACTTAACTACTACTTTTTATTTACATTGGCCTGAAATATGTACAAATATTATACTCGAATTTTAAAACATAAATCGACTTCAAAATACGCAATATTATTTCCCAAACCTATAATCTCATTATATTACATCAAAATTCAAGTTATTTTTATTTCCTACATACAATGTACGAAATGATTACTGTGAATAAAATATTCCAATGAATGACATAAGACAAAGGATTCTGCGGCACGCTGTAAGATAGTACTATAAAAATTGACATTAGGAAATGTGGTTAACAAACGATAATCTAGGAATACTTGTTCACCAAATTGGTGTTGTTGCATCAGTTACAATAGATATGGTAATTGAATTAAGTAGGAAACACTTGAAAGCTGTGTTTATATCTATCTTCTTCTTCTCATTCTTGACATATGATAACATAATTCCTTATGCAGTGTGGGCAATCCCATCTGAGAAACTGAATAATATTCCTCTATACTGCCCCACGTCCTTCACCTTCCTACCATATCCAGATTGCATTCGAAATCAACCCATAGTTATTAAAAAAATTGATGTCTGATGTTGAAGAAAAAATAATATTTTCCCATGATATTAAAAATTGTAAATAATATAAAAAAGTTTAAAATTACAACAACATATACGATAATCAGCAGTAATTTCGACAATAGTTTCATACATTTAATTTTCTTATTATGCTATGCAGAGTCCTTTGTTGAAATATGTTCTCAAAATTTTTTGGATTTATTTAATTTCGAACACTAATGTAAGTAGAATTTGATTTCGATTAGTCCATCCTTGAGTTTAAGCAATCGTTCTATATCGCTCCATTTTAAAAATCTTCAATTACAGAACAACCAGTTTCGCCAACTCAAATCGTGAAAGGGATTAGCATTAACCAGACACGAGATTTTCAGATGTTATATGTAACATTGCCAGATTTCCACGCAGAACTAATATATGGCAGACTAGAGAATTAGACTTTTCCATTACGCTTTTTTCTTTCCGTTAGCTGCCGATGGGCTCTTGATTGTGACCGTTGCGTTGTTAACGGCCAACTCAGCTGCTTGCACAGCCATTTGCTGCACACTGGTCTCTACGACGCCTTGATAAACGGGTTTCAAGCACTGCAAGCAGAACATGTGGTTATATTAATTATCTTGAAAAGTACGTTTTGCAAACTTATCTAACTAATGGTCACGTTAGCGTAAGGTAACTTCAGTCAACCGTAATTCTACAAGTGAATTGACGTTCAAATGTTTTTTACGTTCTATGACTTTTGAAATTTTAACACTTTCAGTTATACTTAGCTCTAATAAATTAAACTGGCCAACTCAGCTGCTTGTACAATAGTTACTACGAGTCTTTGATAAACGGGTTTCATGCAATGCAAGTAGAACGCGATTATGTTGTTTAAGGTGAAAAATACGTTTTGCAAACCAAAGTAACTTATGGTTTAAATAAGATAACTTCATTTCAACGTAATTCTACAAGGCAATTTACGTTCAAATGTTTTTTACGTTTTATGACATTTGGAAGATTAACGTTTAAGTTATAATTAGCTCTGATAAATCAAGCTGGTCAACTCAACTGCTTGTACAATAGTCACTAAGAGACTTTGATAAACGGGTTTCAAGCCATGCAAGCAGAACGAGATGTTGCTTGGCGTGAAAGGTACATTTTGCAAAACCTAAGTAACTTAAGGTTTGAGTACGATAAATTCATTCAAACGTAATTCTACTAGTAAATTTAGAAAGGTTCACATGTTTTTTACGTTCTCTAAGTATCCCAGTATTTCAAAGTCTTATCGCATTTTGTAAAAAATGAATCTGGCAAATTGAAACAAACTCTTATGAAGAGAAGCTAACCGATACGTGAGAGGTCAGTATTGACTATTAGTAATATTTAGCTCCAATAAAATAAGTTCGCCAACTCAGCTGCTACATTCACAGCAATTTCATTAAGATTTCTGACAGTGGTTCACTGTTCAGTGGTACTGATAAACCAGTCGACAATAATAATAATAATAATAATGTGTATTCATTCCAAAAATATTATAAATCTGTTTCTATAACAAAGCAATGTATAATAAATCAAATTTATGAACATGATAACTGTTTAAAATAAATACAATTTTTTGGGTGGAATGAATTACACATTGCTTCTATCAGAAATGCCTTACTTCTTCCTCTTGAATTCTTTGTATATTCTTTGGCAGTGCAATTAAATATCTATTTGACATATAATGGGCAATCCTCTCTCTCAAGGCGATTGAATGAGTTGTAAATAGATATTGGTGCATTTCACATGTGTTTCTCAATTCCCTGAATGAAATGTGATTATTTTTTAATAAAAGTAAGCAATCTATAAACATGCAATGCAGGTAGTGTTAAGGTATTGTTATCTTTAAAATGCTTTATGCTTGACTGTCTGAAACTCAATCTTAGAATACCACTGAGAGCCTTGTGCTACAAATAATTCCTCCGCATGTGAAGAGCTCCCCCATAAAAATCACTCTATAATAGAGGATGTTATGTTCCGAAAAACATGGGCTATCATCTGCTCTTACTCTTCTATTCGAGAAGTTATCCTGTACTAGCCTTAATAGCTTGTCTCTTACACCGCTAGTTTCCAGTATTGATAACAGTGTTTAATGTTCAATACAGTGAAATGCTTTTGACATATCAAAAAAAAAATCATCTCAAAATGATCGTTTTTCACACTGTGAAAATATTAAGAATTAAATTGTACCGCCATGGATTCATCGTTGTAGATAAGCTGATGAATAGAGACTTCATGATATAATTACAGACATCAGTGGCGGCTCGTGAGGTGTTTGTTTAAGGAGGCTACAAGAGGTGTTGAAAAATACACCATAGGCGAAAATTTTTAGGATTTCAAGGTCAACCGCCTTATAATTCAAAGAAAATCAAAGTGAAACAAGCACTCTAAGCTATTAATTTGTTTTCACTTTCGAGTGTCTACCTTGAGACCTACAACTCCTATTTACAATATTCACAAAAACTCTTCTCAGTCAATTAATCTATTCATCTATTCATCAAATTTTTCTTTCTTTCACAAAATAGGTACCTACCTACCTACATAACGAATTTTTTACCTATTCGAGGAATTAATCAATTGTTGCCCAGCAAATATCAATAACATTAATTATGTTTTGTTTTCCAAGCAATTTAAATTTTATCCGCGACACGGCATGTTCCTTGGAGATTTCGTGCCTTTCCAGAGAACGTGGTAAATTTTTTAAATCGTCAAATCCTAAGCGGCCCCAAACAGACATCTTCCCTAGTAAAAAGTAAACACTGCCAACAAAATAATTTATTTTTTACCTGTGATCCGGTTAGCCAAGGATGTCTCCCATAATTTCTGATATTAAAACCGCGACTCTGTTGTTTGTTACGCTGCACCAAATTGTTTAATTGCGGGGTAGGTCGCAATGTTTTTATTAAAATTTAATCGTCATAACTTAGTGTACTAAAGTTATGGGGTAGCAAATATTCCACGTCACCATTGAAATTTTTTAAATTAACTTCAGTAACCGAACTCATTTTGAAAACAATACGCGAGCAAAATAAATTAAAAATGACCGCACCGGCATAAAATTCAAAACAAACTGATCACGATTAATCACGCTTCAGTCTTCACGTGCTTGCTACGTGCACTGCAATAGAATAAATAAGGTCGAATATCGTATGCTTTGAACCGAGCAGCTAGGTTCAATCGGTGTTGTCATTTACATGTGTTTTCCTTTTATATTGCAATAAAGTATTCATTCGCAGTATTCGCACCGTTGTTTGCTTTTCTGTGGCATGGCATAATTGGCATAATTAACGTTGAAAATATACCTTTTTAAGCGTCTGCAGCGTTGCCACTGTTGATATGAAATCTTGAAATGAATGAAATGCAGTCAGCAGTAAATGTAAATACCTTCTATCGTAATTAATAAATTATATTATATAATGTAGGTTTAAAGGAAAGTGGGTGCATAAAATAATATGATATTGATTAATATGAATATGTTGAATGCTGACTATTTAATATAGTATAGTAGTGATACACAGAATTTTGAGGAGGCGGCTTAGCCTCCATAGCCGCCTTCGAATAGCCGCCCCTGAGTTATTCAATCGAACGTATTACTAAGACGCGTGCGCGCTCATACAAAGTACACGCCACGCCATCTAGGTTTCGCGCATTGGTTTACTTCTTTGGATTGAATAACTGTACCTGTTACTAACCAGAAGTATTAGAAATACTTCATTACAGATGGTGTAGTCCTATAGTGATATTGTAAGTACATAAAGAAATCTGTGCAAGTTATCTCGATTGACTATCTGAAAACGCAAACAACACAAAAATGGAAACATGTGATGCATTTATACATTGAGAAAACTGAAAACATAAAGAATCATTCTGTGGCACATTATAACAAAAGCATGCATGCTAATCAGTAAATGTTAGTACATACATTTCCTCTGCTTCCTCATTTTGAAATACGAGCGCTGAGAAAAACAAGAAGGTTAGTAGATTACTGAAAAAACACAACTCGACTGATTTGTCATTTCGAATCTCTAAAGTTGTAATTTAGAGATAATCGAGAACCTAACGTATTTAATTATTTGCTGAAATGTTGGCCTTCAATTAGAGAAAAACCAGAAGTTTAGTTCATTAGTAAAAAACAACTCATTTGTCATTTCGAATCTCTAATCTAGTCTTTTAGAGATAATAGACCGAGAGATACTGGAAGGATTTGTGAAGTGAAGTCAGTATGGCGCTTTTAGGGGGGTTCATATACGTAATAAATTGTCGGATTTTTTGTTTGTTAAAATACCGATAAAGTGAAGAAATTTTGTGAAAGAAATTGTTTGACACCTCCGGATTTTCGAGCAATTTCAATAAATTATTCTGTAATTGCGTCCCGCGCACCACCGGTAACATGAATGTTACCGGTGTTACCGACGCTCGCTATATGCCATACTTTTTTGAAAATGTTTTTTTTTATTTTTTCTAAATTTATTTCTTACAGGCTGATTTTTTTTCTATCATTTGTTTTTCATTGACCTTGTACGAAAATCACCACGCCATACCATTCCGACGGTCCAAAATACCCGCCATACCCCCTCAAACATGTAATTTTTGAAAATTCGAAAAACTATTTCTTTCAGTATGGCAGTTAAATCGTAGTCAGTTTATGATACAGTGAGACAAAATTATATTCGCCATACTTCTAGCGCAGTACGAAAGTGGTGCCATACTTAAAAAATGGTATTTTTTAAAACTTTTCAAAACACGCCTATAGAAGCCGTAAAATTATTTTTTACAGTATGGCATAAATTAAATCTGATTGTTCCAATACGATTATGATTTTTAAAAAATACGCCATACTGTGACCTTGGTACGAAAGACCGAGATACGCAAGCTGCGATGTAGAAAAAATAAATAAATAAAACGATTTTTTACAGTATGGAATTTAAATTTTCGGAAACTTCATAGGAAGTATGATTCGGGAAAATTCATCCCATACATATGATGAAGTCCAAAAGTGGTGCCATACTGTAAGAAATTGTTCAAATGTTTCACATAATTTTACAATCATTTAATAACATTTTACGTATGTCACCCACTCTACAGGTATGGCATTATAACAATTATGTTTCTAATCATAAAAGCAACTACTAGAACAAATTTCAAAGTGAAAGAAATAGTTTTTCGAATTTCAAAACATTACATGTTTGAGGGGGTATGGCGGGTATTTTGGACCGTCGGAATGGTATGGCGTGGTGATTTTCGTACAAGATAAATAAAAAACAATTGTTTAGAAAAAAATCAGCCTGCAAGAAATAAATTTAGAAAAAATAATATAAAACATTTTCGAAAAAGTATGGCTGGCCTAAACACCCACCGGAGAAGTATGGTATATAGCGAGCGTCGAATTTTTTTTTGTTAAAATACCGATGAATTGAAGAAATTTTGTGAAAGGAACTGTTTGACACCTTCGGATTTTCGAGCAATTTCTATTAGTTATTCTGCAATTGCGTCCCGCGCACCACCGGTAAGAAAATAATTTTCCTTCAATTTATTACGTATATGAACCCCCTAAAAGCGTCATACTGTAAGAAATGACTTCACAAATCCTTCCAGTATCTCTTGATCTATAACCCAAATAACGTATTCAACTATTTGCTGCAATTATGGCCTTAAATTATTACCATGAAAATCGACCGTCAGCTTTCGCTACGTAATTAACAGAACAATTTTTTTCACACATGATTCATTGAGTCGATCTTACGTGATAATCAATCATGACAAAATAAAAAAAAATAATTTTTGTTTATTCACAGCATCTACAAGTTCACTACATATTCGCTAGTGATATTAGATCTTCCCTGGGAGATTGAATCCGATATTCTTGAAGATAATCGAAAGGCGGAATTCGCACATATATTTTTTTACACCACACGTTGACATGATTAAATGTTCATGATATTTCTCGGAAATAAAGTAAATTAATCGAATGCGACAGTTAAGGGCAACTATTATTTCGAATGTGATATTCAACATAATAAGCAGAGCTAATACTCTGCTTATTAGGTTGAATATCACATTCGAGTACACCATTCGACTTCACAAGTACAATAAACTACATTAAATCCATGTAAAATATTATACTAGTTGACCATAGTCAATTTCGTATATCACATAGCCGCCAGAGTAATAAAATTTGTTGGATGAAATAGTGCTCGTATGTACTTTCAATGTATGGATACTCGCTATATTGTGCCGACGGCCAATTTCCAGGTATCAGGTGCTACCTGATGGAAGGAAAAAAACTCGACCTACTTACCTTATTTTCTCACACTTGTTTTTTATATATGATACTCAGGGAACCATTTCAATACCTTATGCAAGCTTCCAGACCGATCGTATGGGCCAAACATCCCGCCAGACACACATTAAGTGTGAGAATGACAGTATGACCGAAATGTCATGATTCGCAAATTTAAAAATAATAGCTATTAATATAACGAGATTATTATGCGATTTAGGCCGGCCGCACATTTACTACAATCGGTTCAGATTGTCTGAAACGATTGTCGGATCAGGGCATCTGACGCTCAAATACCTATACTTTTATACGGTCATATCGCACACCTACGATCCGATATCGGATCGGACGTCCGACTCGGATGCACGAGCAGTGCGTCCTACCAATCGGACCGATTAAAAGTCTGATCCGGCTACCGGAAGGCAAGCCCTACATTGTTTTTGCATAGTCTACCGCAAACATACGATTATTTCTGTCAGTTTTTGACAGGGAGTATAGAAAAAGGAATTGTCAAACTATGTGCGATACTGAAAATTTGATTACCACGGTCGAAAAATATTCCTGCTTGTGACATTCAAATAAAATCGGACGTATTTTGTCGGCAGTGTGCGCTAGTGCTCCGATTTGAAATCGTTTCAGACAATCGGATCCGATTGTAGTAAATGTGCGGCCGGCCTTATAATAGTCTGAGACGGTTTTAAATCGCTAATAATCGAGTTACATTCAAAGCTTTATCGTATCATTGACAACGGCGATGTGAAAATAAAAGCAACAAGATTTTATGTCATTTCATTTCGGCATTTCAAAAAGTCATTAAAACCATGTAAGATTTTTATATTCCTGACGATATATTAGCTGCAGCCAACACTATAAGGTTGGACTTGCTTCCGGATAATTCTAAAATCCATTATAAAAAATAATATCGGCAGTTTAGTGAGTGGCGAAACAAAGAACATATTCAAGGTGCAGAAGAAACGGTGTTGCTGGTGTATTTCGCAAAACTCTCCGAGAAATATTCTGCTTCATCCTTATGCGTGGAAAACGATAAATACGGCGCTTTAATGCGTTTCATCAAGAAGAAAAATGTTGGATATACTGCAAAAAAGTCAAAAGTATTTACAAGAGAACAAGTCAACGAATTTTTGTTTTTTGTCCCAGATGAGGAGTTTTTAATGATGAAAGTTGCTTTTTTAATTGGAATTGGAGGAGCCTAACGAACCAATGAATTAGCGAAGATGACCACTACACGGAAGATGACGTTTTAGAGGACAAGCAGACGCTAACGGCAAAGGTGTATCCATCAAGATTGAAAACTGTTAAAATATTGTTTTATATGTTCATCAAAACTAGTTCTAATATTATTTGGTATCTAACGTATTACTCTTTCGTAACTAACGTATTATATTATGGTAACTAATCTATTATCAGTAACTAAGGTTTTATGTAGGTTTTGATGCGTTTATGATGTTAATAATTATTAATAAAGATTCAGTATAAAAATGTCTTAATCTTCAATGATACGATAAAAATAATAATATCGAAAGTACGCATACTCAAACATAGAGCATGCTTGACTAGACAGTAAATATAGAAGGGAGTTCGACGCGCATAGATGATCACTATCGCGGTTAAAATGGGCAAATCATGACATTTCGCTCATACTGTCATACTCACACTTAATGGGAGCTTTCCAACTACGACACAGAGCGACACTGTGTGACACAGTGTTCATCGCTTCTTGTTCCAACTACAACACAGTGACACACGGACGAACACAAAAAAAAAGTTGAGTTGGGGCGTGCAGTGTTTCAGTGCTACCAACATTTATAATCGATTTATTGCATTAACGTTGGCAATAGTTTTAATTATTAATTTATTAGATGATTATCATTGCATTATATCATATTAATATGTCACTTGCAGTTTTCATTAGTTAACGTGATACAAAATTGGCTAATGACGGTGCACGTAATTCGTAATAAACCGAAACAGAAATCACTTGTCCATTGCCTTTTGAAATAACGATGGCTGCGCTCTCTGGCGTTTTACATAAAAATCAAAAAGGCTTTCCAACAAGCACCCGTACACCGTGTTCGGTAGTGTGACACAGAATGGCACGGTGCTGCCTTGTTGGAAAGCTCCCTATGTGTGTCTGGCGGGATGTTTGGCCCATACGAACGGTCTGGCAGCTTGCATAAGGTATTGAAATGGCTCCCTGAGTATCATATATAAAAATCAAGTGTGAGAAAATAAGGTAAGTAGGTCGAGTTTTTTTCCATCAGGTAGCACCTGATACCTGGAAATTGGCCGTCGGCACAAGATAGCGAATATCCATACATTGAAAGTATATACGAGCACTACTTCATCCCACAAATTTTATAACTGGGAAAATGAGGGACGTCTGGCGGCTCTGGGGTCTTGCTCTATAAAGTGAATAAGGAAAATTCTTCGATAATTTATCTTCCAAAGGAGCTGGTTATGTGTATTACGCGACGCGAAATCTACATTCACAATGCAACAGTAAATTATAGAAAATGTCGAGTCGCCCCGACTCAAGATGCCATACGCATAGACCATCTTCATGTCGGGAAATATTTGTACGGAATTCTGCATTTTCGGTCTAAACAGTAATTTGTTGGTTCCTAATATCTTTGGCGGAGAGCGCTATGGATTGTTATCCACATAGTATTGTGTTCGGGGACAATAAGAAATACGTCAATTCACTACGAGTCAAATATGCTGCACTGAGAAGATCTAATTAGATCGAAATACCTGTACGCAGGTCTTGAGCCGAGAGGAACTTTTCTATAATTCACTGTTGCATTGTGAAAACAACTTACGCGTCGAGGAGTACATATAAGCAGGTTCCTTGGAAGATCTTGATAATTTCAAATTATTGAAGAATTTCCCTTGTTCCCTTCATCTGATATATACAATAAACTATTCGAAATGACGAAACATCTTTCATCAGTGTTCTATTACAAATTACAATTTATCTACAAAATAAATACCAACAGTATAGTACATGCGAAAATCCCTCACCACAAAAAAGATGCCAACTTTCTTAATTCACAAATACACGATATTATCTGCGAGGCAGAAGCAATCCAAGATACTATGACAACTACATAAATGAATGAACTTACATTCTCCCAAATAATGTTTGCCGTCTCGTCTATTTGTAGTCCATAATCGCGGAACTCTCCGCTGTACCTGGATAAGAAACATTATATTATGCAAAACGAAAAAAAACTAACATATAGTCTGTCCCGCGAAACTTGGCGTTCACGTCACAGACACGCGCAAATAACGACGCAATGCTGCCTACACAAATAAATAATATTCAAAATTCATATTTTTCGTAAGTAATTTTCTGTAAGATAAGTTATATGGTGCAAGCGACCGGATCACTCATTTCGACAAATATTCTGTCCATAACATATCAAATCGTATGAATCCCTCAAGAAAAATTAACATTCCCAGTAATGAAAATGAGTTGAATTGAATGTGAAGTTGTCATTCTGTTTGAAAATTTGCAATGTTGTCGGACCCTCTCGACCTTCTTTCACGTTTGACAGACGAAATACCTCTATATCTCATTTTTTTGAAAATTTGGTCAGTTAATTAGATTTAAGATTATTTATTACGTCTAGCAACACTGTTCCCGAACGACGTCATATACGATTGATAACGTGAACGCCAAGTCTCGCTGGACATACTGTAGTGCATATTATCTACGTATAATAGTTCATTTTTACGTTTCTACTAAATTGTCCAAAGCCGTTCATTCAAAACGAATTTGAACAAGAAAAGTCATCTGAATATTATCCTGACCGTCATCCATAAATTACGTCACACGAATCGTTCAACCACGGGCAACTAAATTAACCGTAGGAAAGAGTAAGACCAGGCTATGATGAGAGACTATCCCAGGTTCAGAGGTCTACATTGAAACTATGGTGAACTAATATTAACCTATTTTATTTGAATCATGACAATCGTTAAAGAGGTCACCTCTTGTTTGTTAAACATTTTCTATGGCTATACTGTGATCTATGACGACTGCAGCGCTATCACTGAATAACAGCGGGAAACATAAACAAGCTAAACACGCTTGGAAAAAAGAATTATGTGTAAAAAAAAGCCATACCTCCACAAAGAAGTATCTACAACAATGATTAAGCCAGGGTGCACTAACATAGTGCCGATTATAAACGTAACCACAAGAGAATCAGCATTACGTTAGTGCATCCAAACATAGACGACTGTAGTAGAGACTTCTTTGTGTATGTATGGTTTTGGCTTTCTCGGACAGTTCTCGATGTCCAATAGGGAAAACATAATAAGCGATACGCCCCCTACCGGTGTCGAATATTACTAGAGCATGGGAGATAAGATTGCTTTGTTTACATCTGTTTACATGTATTTTATATGAGAAGTTGTTGAGTTTTAATTGTATTTTGGATCGTTTACAAACGTTCAGAAGAGATGAATCACTATTGTTGTGTATTCTATTGTTCATATTGGGCAAAAAAAACCCGAATATAGCTTACATACCTTTCCGAGAGCTGGACAATTCAAAGTTGCATCCCAAACAAAGTTGGGAAACAAGGAAATGATGGACTGAAGAAAGGTGTGGATTCATAACTTGAAGATTGAAAAAAAATGTCTGAACATAAGAGTTGTTCTTTACAGTTTACTGAGAATAATTATTTACCCTGCAGTAAGTTTGTGGATTTTTCCATATAGAATTATAACAACTAATGATGTGCAATTTTCAGCTAACCGAAAACGTAATTTTTGAAGGCCAATGCTATTCCAACGAAAAATCTTCCACTTTTATCGGAATCTGAACCTGGGCCATCGTCCAGATATTCTAGATAATTGTATTTTCTTTCATGTAACAACCAGAGATACTATTAAAATAATAATAACAAATTTAAAGATGTTTATTTGCACAACCAAAATAACAGTTTATCATAACATCAACAATATGAAATACATCTGGACTCTATAGCTAGGTAAAAACTAAAATATTCAATTATATAATCAGGAAAACAGAGATTCTATCAAAAAAACCAGACTCTCAGAAGTCCACCGTCCTTTTAGGATAGCTGTTATACGTCAGAAAAATTCAAAAAATATAATAACTTATTACGTTCAAACCATTCAAGCAGAGTATTCATATTAATTCTTCTTTTATTTCATGTTGTTTCTTTCAGTTTAGCTGGTAAGTACTTAGTTTTGTCCATTATACTCAAAAATTCTTCAGTTCGTAATGAAAGTAGACATGTCAGAGATGTTTTCTTGAAACTTTTGAAAGTTTTTTTATTTTTCAAATAAATAGGTGTTCTATCATACAGCCTTTTCATGAGGTATACATAGTTCCTTCAACCAATTAATTTATTCGTCCTCTCCTTTATTTTATTATTGATTTTCATGTTCAATGATCAAATCAAAATCAAATCAAATTCTTTTTTGATGTTAATACAATACAATGGTTTGTTTACATAAGTCAATCAAAAATCAATGAAATCTTAAAATTACCACATCTGCCAGAATCTTACATCAATCCAAAATACAAGTACAAGTTAAAAACAGTTAAAAATTTATCCAATTAAACTCCAATAAACTGTCATTAAGATGGTAACACACAAACCAAAAGTAAGACAACACAAACGCAAACTAAAGGTATTTTAAAACTTATAAATTACCGAAGCCTGAAACAAAGTACTCCTCAAAAGTATAAAAAGCACTGTTAATTAAGAATGTTTTGATTTTAGTCTTAAAGTATCTGATGTCAAGTGTTTTAACTTGTGGAGGTAGTTTATTAAAAAAGCTTATTCCAAGGTATCTAGTGCCATCTCTCGTCCTCCCAAGGCGGCCAAAGTCAGGTACCAAATCCTCATTATTCCTTGTAGGATAATCATGAATGTCCCGATGGGTTCTATAGAGATGAAGATTTTGTTTAATGTACAATAGACATTCTAGTATATATATATATAGATGGCAGGGTAAGGATTCCCAGAGATATAAAGCTCCGACGACAATCGTCTCTATAACCCAGTCCACACATAATGCGAACACATTTACGTTGCTGTCCAAAGACTTTTTCCATATGACAGGAATGTCCCCACGACAAAATGGCATATGATATATTTGAGTGGAAGTATCCATGATAAGCCATCAGAACAGTCCGCCTCGAAGTCACCTTCACAAGATTTCGAAACAAAAAGAGGTATTGAGAAAGCTTTTTAGACAGATGGATGACATGATTTTCCCAGGTGAGCCCTGGATCCAGATAGACCCCAAAAACCTAACTTCCCCAGCACAGCTCGCCAAAAGCGGATGATCACTCTGTGTCCTCCTAAGTGTAAAGTTCATAATCTGCGATTTTGAGCTATTGAGAGATAATTTATTGCACAAGAACCACTCAAGTATGTCCCTTTCTGTGTATTCGATACCAATGTTATAAATCTCAGATGGATGATAGCTCTGATAATATGTGGTGTCATCAGCGAATAAAACAGTGCTAGCTCTCCGCTGGCAATAGGCAAGATCATTTATGTACACAAGAAAAAGTATGGGTGCCAGTACTGATCCCTGTGGAACCCCAAATCGTAAAGGCAGTCTAGAGGAACAGTCCTGTTGAAGAGACACATATTGGAGTCCATTTGAAAGATATGAGGCGATCAATGAAACTGAATTGTCATGAAAATTGTAGAAACTCAGCTTTTCCAGGAGAACACCGTGCGATACACAATCAAATGCCTTGGTGAGATCTAGAAATAAGGCCAACGTATCCAGAGAATTCTCAAAGCCCTCCAGAATATCTCCCACCAGGCGGTTCACTGCTGAGCTGGTTGTTCTTGCCTTTCGAAACCCAAACTGATTGACGGAGAAAAGATTATTAGACTCAAAATGTTCAACCATCTGACTTTTCATAAGGCGTTCAAACACCTTTGATACAATTGGCAAAAGGGATATAGGGCGATAGTTGGTATAGTCATCTAAAGAGCCTTTTCCTTTATAAAGGGGTATAACTTTTGCAACTTTAAGGACTGCTGGAAACACACTACAGGATATGGATTGATTTATCATTTTTGTCAGGGGTACAACAATTATATTCTGGATGGTCTTTATTACTTTTGTATTAATATCATTGCAGTCCCTACTTTTACTATTTTTTAGTGATGAAATAGCATCCCTAACATCATTGTAACTAACCTCCTTAAATTTAAACTGAGGAATATTATTGACTAGTGTTTTATTTAAGTGTTCATTAAAAGTGGTGTGTGGATGATCAAGCTTATTTATCACATTTTCAGCAACTGAGCAGAAAAATTTATTGAAGCTGTTAGCACTAAGTAAGGTATTTGCCTTGACTTGATTTTTGCATTTATTTTGAATTAAGTCCCACATTGCCCTTTGGGGATTATTTGACTTACTGATAAAGTTGTCATTGGCCTGAATTTTTGCTGCTGAAATTGCCTTATAATAATTTCTTTTGTGTTCTGACAATTGTTTTTTAGTCATTAAATTAGGATACGACTTACTTAAGGAAATTAAAAAATTTAACATCTCACGTTTTTCTTTTAAGTCATTATTAAACCAGCTTATTTTTGATTCCTTTCGGTATGTACTAATAAGTTTACATTTTAGTGGAAAACTACTTTCCATAGTCTCGGATATTAAATCAATGAACATTTTAAATTTTTCCTCTATATTAAGGGAATTATTGCTTACAAATTCAAAATTACTGGATTCCAGTTTATTGTAAAGAGTGAAAAGACCAAAGTCTGTAATTGGTCTGTAGTTTATTCTGAGTTTAGATTCTTTACTGTATTGTTTGCACTTGAATAGTATACCAATGTGATCAGAGACATGTGTGAAATCAATTGGCTCCGATGAGGTTAAGCTGCAATGAATATTTGTAAATACATTGTCAAGACATTTGTTTAGACGTGTATTGAATTTGACAGTCCTTGTTAAGTTAAACGATCTAAAAAAGTTACAAAGAGTTAAGGCTCTAACATCCCTCTCACCAAAATGTACATTAAAATCACCTGTCACAATAATTGGACCCGAGGCACTCAACCTAGCCACAGCCACTGAAAGAATGTCGAGGAATCTGTCAATGCTGCCACTTGGCGAGCGATATACAGTAACAATCTGGACACCAAACCTTTCCAACACTATACCAGACACTTCACAGTGCTGTTCCTCTGAGATATTCTCTAGCCCTAAAGAGGAAGACATTAATTTATTATTTACATAAATACATGTGCCGCCTCCAGACTTTTCCGACCTGCAAAAACCAGAGATGGCTGTATAATTTATAAGAGGAATTTTTTCCAATTCTCCAGGCACTAGCCAGTGTTCATTCAAGCAAAGGCAGTCTGCTAATAATTCATTGAGGAGCACTTCAAAATCTAAAAACTTATTCCTAAAAGACTGAACATTAAAATGGACAATTTTCAAAACATCATCAGGTTGTGAAACATTCAGTTTTTCACCTTGGAAGGTGCTGCCCTGTTCAGGTTTAAAAACCTATTTATTACAATTCCCTCATCCCAGAAATCTGCAGCCATTACAATTTCTAACTTATGTTTCGGCACTCCTAGTTTGAAAGAACTGTAGTAATTTTCTTTTCTTGTGTGGAGCTTTTCACAGATACATTTTTCAACAACATTTTCTTTTACATATTCTATAATATTTTCAGATGAAGTTTCTTTTATAAGGCCTGACACAAACAACCAGTCATATGTTTCTGCTATTTGTAGATTTGAGTCTCTATTTTTTGTTCCTCTGACAGGGGTTGGTCTGCTTTTAAGATTTACTTTAATTTCTCGTCCCTTTTTACTTACTGTTTTCCAGGATCTTTCATCAGTTTGATTTTCTTCTGTATGTGTATATGAACTGAAAATTTGGTTATTTTGAGCTCTTGTTGTCCTTATGCCGTTTTCTTCTAATGTATTATCATCTATAATTTGTATTCGAGCTGTTTGTGTATTTGGCGTATCAGTATTCCTTTTTGTTTTCTCCTTTTGTATTTTAGAGTACTTCTGTTTGTTTTGAACTTTATTTTCTTCAGGAGTGTAATCATTCCGGGCCTTGACCTGATGACTTTGCATCTTTGAAGTTCCAGGGTAGTTTGGGAAATTGCTTACTTCAGTAATCTTGATCCCTGGCAATTTGCTTTGTTTTGTTTCCTGAGATTTTTCAGGCTTTTCCTTGTTTGCCATTACTTGTGCAAAGTTTTTTTCCATATTCTTCTTTGTTTTGACTGTTTCCTGTAACCCATTTTGCATTTGCCCCTTTTCATCTTTTGACTCCACTATTTGTAGCTCATCTCTAAGTTGTATTAGGAGTCTGTTGTATAGTTTTTCTTCTAAATTCTTGAATGATACCTCTTTTTCCTCTTTTGTTTGTATTCCATTCGGTTGTTGCAAACCCTGTGTTTGATCATTTCCATAACTCACAATATGCTCTAGTTCCGGATTTGGACATTTGCGACTCAGTTCTCTTAATTGTTGTACATAAGTGTTGTTCTCTTCTTGTAGTGCTTCAAGAGAGCGATTTAGTTTCTCTATGTCGCCCTTCAGTTCGATGATGCATTTTTTGTCGTGAGCTTCTCTGTCTATTTGATATGTTAATTCCTGTTGAAAATGTAAATTTTTCTCTTCAATGAGTCTTCTCATAGTATTCTTTAATTTTTTCTCAGTTTCTTTTTGATCCTTTAATTGTTTTTCATAATTTTCCTCGGATAAAAATACTTCGTTTTCAAACATTTGGCTTCCACGTTTCATTAGTTGCATTTGTTTTGATTGTTCTTCAATTTTGACATTTAGACTGTTAGATCGTTTATTAAATTCTATGATCAAATCTTCTTTTTCTTCTTCCAATGCTATTACTTTATTTTTTAGCTGTTCTGTCAACTGAATTTCTTTCTGTAATCTCTGACTCATGAGAGAATCTTCTTCCTTCTTTCCGTTTTGGATTCTGATGCATTCGTCCGAGCATAGAATAGAGTGTTCACCTGTTTTTTGCAGTGGTGGAACTCTTTCCATGCAGCTGCCATGAAATACGTTGTGGCAAACTTGACAAAAAAAGTTGGAATGGTTTTTGTTAGCGCAGCATTTGAATTTCCCCATTTAAATGCCGCACATCTGCACCTTATCTTTGAGATTAAAATTTTTATTCAGTTTTTTGGAGTTCTTACGATTTTTATTGTCTATTTCACTTAAACTTCTTATGGATAATTTCATTACTCTTTGACACCTCACATGTTTTAATCTTTGTTCATTAAAAACGTCACATTTTTCACTATATTTTGATATCAAACTTATAATTTTTCGTTGATTGTTTACCAAAGAAATCTATCCATTTAGTCCAGATAAGACGGTTAACTTCCGACACTACACACCTGATTATAGAAACTCAGTGTAAATTTCAACTTGATGTAGGTAGGTTATCTACTGTTGAACAGAGATAAAATTGTCCTCAATCCAAACACAATATATCACAGGAAAATACAAAGTCCAAAAAAAACACAAATTACGACGATAAACGTTCGAAAACTCAAAACGAAATGAACGTAAATACCATTACAACCAATGTAAACAAACAGCTAATCTCCCATGCTCTAGTACCGATATTAGCCGTTCCGGCGCTACGATCTTAATTTCGGACGCCTATCCTTGAGGTAGGTGGATTAAGAGATGACGCTGCGGTATTCATAGATCACAACAGTCGTTGAAAATAATTAACAAGAGGTGATCGAATGAGATCGAAACAGCTGTGTATTATTCAGGGCTTAGATTGAATTGCAATGTTTTTATTATTCAACATTATTTTGCGAGTGAGGAATTCGCGCTATTTGAACATAAATAGCTAGGCTCCCTTGGAAGGTTATTAGATAACTTTGAATTTTCAAATGACTTCTCTTATTCGAATTCATTCAATAATGATTTATATCAAGATTTATATACACCGCTCAAAAAAATTAGAGGAACACTTTTGGATAACCCTGTAACTTTTTCGCTTGTTGTTATTAACAAATGGAAATTATATTTTCATAATTGATTTGCATTTTATTTTAGTGATTTGTTAAAAAAGAAACGTGATTATGCCCATTTTTTCGAGATAAGTTCAATATTTCACAGCAAGTACAAAAAAAAGAGTGATTATAAAAATATTTCTATTTAGGTTTTATGTTGTGGCAGGCTTAGAGAGCTTCAATGAGCAACGGCATGACAGTTTTTAGTTGTTGAATTCATTATCTGTCAAAATGAGAAATCTTTGCGAGATAGAACTCGCTCGTGCTATAGCTTTAATTGAAAATGGTGTTAAAATTCAACAAGTAGCAAGAAATTTTAGTCGCAGTCCGTCAGTCATTAAACGTGTGTACGATCGCTATAGAGAGACAGGACTATATAAAAGACGAACCGGACAAGGTCGAAAGCGAAAAACTACACAAATTCAGGATCGATATTTAGTACTTTCTTCTTTGCGGAAACGGATAGCGACTGCAAAACATGTTGAAATTACACTTAGGATGGCTTTCAGGTGACCATTTCTGACCAGACTGTTAGAAACAGGTTACGGGCAGCACATTTGAAACCAAGAAGGCCGGTGAGAAAACCTGTTTTAACACGACATCATAAAATTATGCGATTAGACTTTGCTCGTCATCATTTGAGATGGCAACTCCCGACATGTTTACAGACGAATCAAGTTTCCGTCTCACTCGTTGTGATGGCCGGGTGCGTGTGTATAGACGCCATAATGAACGATACTTCGCTCCTGCTGTACAAGAAGTATCCAGATTTGGAGATGGTTCGGTAATGGTCTGGGGTGGAATAAGTTTGGAGGAAAAAACCGATCTCGTAGTGATACCAGGAAGTCTAACAGCTGCAAGATATATTGATATCATTCTGTCAGATCACGTTATTCCTGCAGCATATGGTATAGGTCCTGATTTTCTTTTTATGCAGAATAATGCAAGGCTTCATACTGCTGCGATTACTATAGATTTTCTTAACGAGCATGAAATTCGTAAAATGGATTGTCCAGCGATAAGCCCTGACCTTAATCCAATTGAACACTTATGGGATATATTCGATAGACGTATTCGGCAGCGTCCAAATCCTCCTCAAACCCTTCAGCAACTAACAGAAGCCCTGGTCGAAGAGTGGGACAGTATACCACAGGAAGACATTCGAAGGCTCGTGAGGAGTATGCTAAGAAGTAATTCGTGCTGCTGGAGGGCATACGCGATACTGAAGCCCATTGGGTGTCAGGTAGCGGAACATTAGTATTGAAAAATCTCTTCATTTCATTTTGTTATTCGCACTTTTTTTAAATTATTAATCTTAGTTTACGAATGAAGAATTAGTTGAAGGTTCTACAAATCGATTTATTAGAAGCAAATATGTGTCTTTAAGAATATAAATGTTCATCTGTATATAACTATCACTTCATAAGTTACAAGGTTATTCAAAAGTGTTCCTCTAATTTTTTTGAGCATATAACGAATATGGGTACATTCCGTTACATCACTGTCAATAAATTTCAGGGTGAAACCTACTCGACTTGCCAATAACTATTACATACAATATGTTCAATCTCAACAATACTTTATGGTAGTTCTTTGGAATAACTGAGAATTTACCTTACGTACGCCCAAAATCCTAAAGTGATGAAAGCTACGGCCATACCCGTGTTGAACACATTAGCTATTGTATATGCACCAAACAATCCAAAAGCACCGGAACCAATGTAGCAGAACACCGCGAGAGCAAAAAAAACAGCTGGCGTCCTCGCAGCCTTGAATATATTTTTGCTTTCATTATGAGCTTTGAATTGGTTAAAGGATTCTTCCAGATCCTAGAAGAATACCTGTATAAGCCCTCAGTATTTTTTGAGTAGTAAACAAAGTTTACAATTTTTTGAAGCATGAATCACAGATCTTCAGAAATATATAACCGTCTGAGAATTTAGACCAATGGATAAATTATTTAAAATTCGTGTCTTGCCCAAAAGTTGAAGCCTTTCATTGTAGAAAACGGCAAACTGGTTGAAAAATTTTAATATATTGAATATATGAAATTTTTTAATTCAGAAAAAAATTATTAGAAATTATTGAATTTCTACAGGTTTAAAGACGATAAGATAGCTACTTAATTTTATAAAATGGTAGAAAAGTTCATAAAATTGAATTAATTTTTAAATTAATTTAAAATTAGAAATGGATTATGCACATTCGACATAGAGTATTTTTGAATGAAATTAAGTAGGTAGTTTGAAAATAAATTCTTCCTCTAATCGATTATTTTAGATTGTGGTTGATATTTCTGCCGGATGGATTCTTACGGCAAGCACATTGAAAGGGGATTGTTTTACATGTTCAATTTACAGTTTCACCCATGACAATAATCCAATAAAATATTTTTATGTTTTAATAAGTGATAGAAAGGTTATACTACTTGATAACTTCTTCAAACAGATCTGCAAAAATTATTTTATTCGCCAAAACTTCAGTTTTAGTACAACAAAATCTTCAGAGATTCAATTCCTAAGAATTGTGACAGTTCGGACAGATTTCAGTTACCAACAACATTTCACTCCAATGAATTCGGCCTACCTTTTCGAGTTGTTCCTTATATTTTTCACTGAATTCCTCTCCGCCCATTTTCCGTTTATTCTGAAACTGTTGGACGGCTTTGTCTTTTATGCGGCGATGTTCAGCTTCCATGACGGCGGTGTTCAAGTAGGGTTTCGTGCCACCGCACACGTCGTCCATCCCACCCATGTAAACATCCTTCGCATCGGCTACCGCCGACAAATTATTAGCTTCCGCAGTAGCCTGAACATTCGTAAAATATTGCAAATTAAAATTGATTTTAAACTATTTCAATTCATCAGAATATCCATAAAACTTTTTTTTCAAATAATTACAAGAGATCCGTGCGAATCACGCGTTGCTATCACCAGATGGACATTTTTAGGACCTTCTAGTGGAAGCAAAATTCTAAATTAAACTTAAGCTATTTACAATATAATTCATTCACAATTTGGTAACAAATATTGTTGATAATAGAGAGATATCGGTAACCCAAATAGCGACGGGCAGTATAAGAGCATACGTATTTTGACATTTAACCAATGCGCGATTCGATTCTTAACGCAACGTCCCTAAATAACGTTACCGCCAGCCCCTATTTTGCGGAGCATAACGACAGACGGTATTTCAAATAGCGCCTAACAAATTAACATGCCGGGCATGCGCAGCGCTTTTTTTTCTAAGTTAAAGGTTGCGTAAGTTTGTTGTTTTTTTGTACTTACTACCAATATAAACGTACGACTGTTTTGATTCCTTCATTTGATTTTTAAGTAATGGTAAATTAATAAAATACGAACTCTAGGACCTGTAGAGCGTGATACAATCTGTAAATATCATCTTTCTCAAACCTAAACAAAAATTCACAGTCTTCACCTGGAACTTCGTCTAACGAAAAACGCTGTTGAGCATCAATATCTTGTTGATCCCTTATTATGTTCATCAAAATAGCGGCTTCAATATCTTAATCATTTTCACCACCAATAATTATCACTTCAAGATCTTCATCTATTGCAGAGATTCTAGTGGAAGTTAGGAAGAAGGATTGAAAATAAAATGAATCTATATAACAAATACAATTTTCGTCTTTTATTGGAACAATAATAATTCAAAAAACACCTCGGATATGGCTAAGGCAAACGCAATTAAAAACAAACAAACGACACAATAACAATCAAGGATAAAGCTAGGTTAAAAGGTTGTCACATTTTCGAATTGATCATTTTCAAACACCTGATTTTGACAGGTCCGCCATTTTGGCTGGAGGACAAACAAACCATTTACGACTATCAGTGTTCTGAGTTGTTTGCTTACGTTTATTGAAAGTAAATGTATTAAAAAACTTTGAATCATAAATTTATATTGAAAATGGAGAGAAGTACTTATTATCAATCACTTCCTGCCGATAATGAGAGCCGCTACGATCAGAAAATCAAAATTATTGATGATATAGACCCCTATCTCTTGGAGCCCAGCTCTCAAGATTTGATATCATTTTCATCAATTCCAGTAATATCCATCATCGATATGGTTAATTATTTTATCCTCACCCACAGTTTTTATACTGGACAGCAAATGAAAGCATATAAAAGCTTGCAAGGTTTCAAATTGTATGAAGCAGGACTAGTCCAAGAAATTTATGGGAAAAGAGTGAACGAGACAGCTTTTGTAGTTATTGGCAAGGTAAGATGTATTTTAATGATATTCACTAGGTTTATTCTTATACTAATCAGTGTTCTTAATTGTTATAACTAAAAGTAAACTTTATATTTCAGGTGAAACATTCACAACGTCTTAAGGAAAAGCTTCTGAATTCATGGGTTATTATCCTAACTGACGGTAGTATTTCCAGTGGACATTGCACTTGTATGGCAGGCTTAGGAGAAGTGTGCAGTCATATAGCAGCAATTGTTTTTCTCCTTCACACCCGCTCTCAATCTAAGGATGAAGAAGCGTGTACCTCAAAGCTGGCAATGTGGCCTGTCTATATCTATATGATACGTCTATATCTTTATATTGTTCCTCCAGTAAAAATAAATATACTTTCATGAGGGTCCTAATTTGCTGTCATATAACAATTACAGCAAAATCACTAGATACCTGCTCTACTTGCTTTTTTCGTTTAACCGAACGTTTAAACCTGCTGACTTGAGTTTTACCAACAGGATTGGCAATTGTGTACCCCATATTTTGGGTTGGAATCCAGTCAGGGTTGTCTTTATCCAATAACTCTGCAGGAGTCCCTGAAAAATATTTTAAATAAAGAGTTCATCTTTTTTCACTTATTCAAGTAAACTTACCTGTTATAAAATGTTTAGAACAGACTCGTGCATATTTCAATTGATTTTCACTAAAAGGTCCCCTTTTCAATGCTTTAATCCATCTCTCTTGCCTTTCTCGTGATACAGCATTTGAATAATCACCAGCATTCTTGAGGACAGCAGGGATTCTATAAAATCTCACTTTGTCTCGGTTTCCTCTCATACCACAATTAACCACGGCACAAAACGATGGCATTTTCTCTAATATACTCCAACAATAAGGAAATAATCAGAAAAAAACTTTAAACTCGACAAACAACTCAAAAAGTTATGAAACTTAAATGACAATTCAGCACAACTGTTTGCATAACAATGGTTTGTTTGTCCTCCAGGCAAAATGGCCGAAATCGCGTGACGTCATATGAAAATGGTCACACGGTAAAACATCGCTGCCGATAACTAAAATACCGCTTGACGTAAAATCAATACCGCAGGACGTTAATAACGTTCACAGGCGCTATTCCTTTTACCGATATTTCTCTAATGCATATTTATTTCAAAACGAAATAATTTATGTATTAAACAACAAAGAAAACAGTCTGAACATTTGTTTCAAAGTAATAAATAAATTAAAACATTTGTAAAATTATATAATTTTCGGTGAAGCGAATTTTTTTTTTTTTACTTATAAATATACCGAATAGCAAATGATAACGCTGACAATGCCTGGAGCAATTTTATATGCTCATAATCTAAAAGACCTGATGTAAGTAACAATTTTTGTTGTGTAAACCTAAAAATAATATCCATGAAAAAAAATTTATATCCGTCGAGTAATGATTTACTACATTGTCCACTTACCACCAACATTGATTTTGGTTCTGGAAGCTCATTACCCTGGTAAATCTGCATGTAAGATTTGAAATATTGCACCAAGTCTCTAGCCTTGACCTTCTGGCCGTTAATTTGTTTTATCACTAAGTTTTCTGGAGCAAGAATCATTGGAACAAGAATTTTGAGGTTATTCTTGAAATCCGAGTCGATATCTGAAAATTACATTAATTAAACATGAACAAAAGCATTCTCTTGTTGTCAATCATTTATTAATTAAAGTATATTCAAGATTATTTATGAAGAAACGATCAGGATGAAGTGTGCGATTAAAAATGTTGAATATTATATTTGTCATATCAATAACTAAACAGTAAAAAACTGCCTTCAGAATATTTAGGATTTTATAATCATTAGAAGATTTGCATAAAGCCAATAATGTCTGATGATAAGTTCAATCATTTTTCAAGAACATTTGCGGATTTATTAGTTAGAAGAATTTTGGAACGAAATTCCACATCGCATGTTACACTTCAGGCACTAATAGGTGAATGGAGCTAGGCCTAAAAATGAGAAAACGTAAGTGTAAAAGTCCAAAGCTGAGTTAACTATAATCTGTACTATTTCTTCTTTCAAGTACAGAAATGTTCTTGGGAGTTTTATATAGAAATTAGAATGGATTATTTATCACGTATGATTTTGAGTTGGAAAATTGATTTATTTTTACAAATAACCTATTATCTATTCCTATAATGATAATCAGGGATAGGAAAGAATGAACAAATTTTAATATCTCAAATAAATTATACATCCTAAAAATCTCTCTTGGAATGTTCTATGGGTTCGATGAATCTGTGTATGTATTACTTATCATAAATTAAAAGAATGTCTAATTACTTTTAATTGATATCACAAAAATAAAAACCAAAAACCAAAAAAAAATATGTTTACTACAATACATTATAAGTTCAAAGAATTAAATATATATATATATATATATATATATATGTATTTATATATATATATATATATATATATATATATATATATATATATATATATATATATATATATATATATATATATATATATTTATATATTTATATATTTATATTTATATATATATATATATTAATATATATATATATATATATATAAATATATATATATATATATATATATATATATATACACTATTGGACAAAAGTAGAGCAACAAAGTGCTTTTATGGCTTTGAATTAAAAAATTTATTTATTATTGTTGTAATCCTGGGCTTATTTTAATGAAATATTATCTTCATAGTATAAGTAACATACCACACTATTTTGGACAAATTCAAACGAAATGGAGGTAGAGAAATATTTATAATTATAAAAATCGATGAATTGAAGTGCGACAAAAGTAAAGCAACAAATTGTGTCAACAGTATTTTATTTTATATATTACAATAAAAAAACATCTAATACATTTAATAACTACAATAGCTATAGGTATTACGTTAATAGTTAATAGAATATCCATTATTATTTATTTCTTGCCGACAACGTCGCGGCATTGACACAATCAATTTTTGAACACTGTCTTCGGAAAAGTTTGTCCAAACTTCATTGATTTTATTCATCAATGATTGTTTATTTGTAAAAAAATTGTGTACGAATTCCACGCCCAACTTCTTCCCATAGATTTTCGATGGGGTTGAGGTCTGGTGATTGTGCCGGCCACTGCAAAACCCGAGCGCTATTTTCTTGAAACCATTCTTGAACAATTCGTGAAGAGTGCTTTGGATCGTTATCCTGTTGGAAAATAAAATGCAAAGGCATTTCCCACTCTGCATGAGGCATCATTACATTTTGCATTATATCTCTACATACAAATCGATCCATAGTGTCATTAATGAAGTTTAGTGGGCCCACCCCATTCTATGAGAAACAACTCCATAAAAAAACACTGCCATCACCATGTTTAACTCTGGGTGTAAAGTATTTGGGATTAAACCTTGTGTTGATTGGCCATATTACACGCTTCATTCCATCAGAATTAAAAATTTTATAACGTGTTTCATTGCTGACTAAAACTTTTTTCCAAATGTCTACCGTCCAATTTGAATGTCGGCGTGCAAATTCAAGCCTAGCCACTCTATTTCTTGCCGAATTAAGCGGCTTTTTAGCTGGTCGACTGCTAAATAGCTTTGCTTCTAACAACTTTCTTTGAACTGTCCGTGGACTAACCATTATTTCGGGAAATTCAGCAACAATTCTAGGTGCAGACATCCAGGGATCGTTTTGAGAAATTCTTTTAATGCGTCTATCTGTCCAAATCGTTGTTTTTCTTGGCCTTCCCGATTTCGGTGGATTCTCTAAATGTCCCCTTTCATAATAGCTTGAAATTATTTTGGATACACTGTATCTGGGTAAAACAAATCGTCTTGCAATTTTGACTTGTGATGTGCCTTCCAAGTCTGCAATCACTACTCTCTGCTTTAATTCTTTCGAAATAAGAATACTTCTTGGCATGATAAATCCAACACAGAAATATTAATTAAACATAAAATAAACATTTCTACCTTCACTTTCACTAAAACATTTATTTTTCAGGGAAATATTGAAATGTTGCTCTACTTTTGACGCGCTACAATACTTTATTTCAAAGTTTATGTCAATTAAAATTCATTTGTTTCGATTGTTGGAAAGAGCTGTTGCCTCCGATAATAGCAGCCTACTTTGATATTTGAGAGACAATATATTTAAGTACGATATCTTCTATTTGATATTATACAATAGAGATTTCTCGAAAATGTTGCTTTACTTTTGTCCGATAGTGTATATATATATATATATATATATTTATATTATATATTTATATATATATATATATATATATATATATATATATATATATATATATATATATATATATATATATACGTCACCGGAAGATAACAAGATCCGAAAGTTTATTAATTTCTTAGGAAATTTATAAACCTTCGTAGGATTCTAAACGAGAGATAAATTGTATTATTTTACGCCAACATTTTCGTAAATTTATCAATTTGCGACGTCTCGTGGTAAGTTTATAAACTAACGGATATCCATTCGTTAGATTCTAAACGGTTCGACCAATCACAGAAGAGCTTTTAATTTCACGCTTCTTTAAAATACGGCAAATAACACACTGCTTTCTGATTGGTCGATGTTGACAGTGGCAAAGCTTGTGTCCATAGATTTAGGTACAATCAGACTTGCCAAACTATAAATTCCGATAACCTACCTAACAGTATTTTTACTTTAAAACTAGGTAGGTACCTATAATACAGGGTTACTTTTTTACATAATATGCTAATGACTCCTACTTCACTCTACCAAAATAAAACAACAGAAATCGTGTTCTATGACATTGAAGAGGTTTATTGAAAAAGAAAAAACAATCATAAAATCTTTTAATGGCATTTTTCATGTTTTCCTCTGTACATTCCGATTTTTAACTATTTTGGTCATGGCCACTATAAAATTTTCGTAGCTCTGTAGTAGCTGTATATATATATATATATATATATATATTTATATATATATATATATATATATATATATATATATATATATATATATATATATATATATATATATATATATTATATAAAGTACCAGGTGGCCCACGTCACCTCTCGTCTTTTTTAAAATTAAGACCGTTAATTTATCTATTAAATTGTATAACTTTACTTGTTTCAAATATGTGATAAATGATGAAACATCAAAATTTTAATTTTTGCTACCCAGGTTATGGAAAATGCGGATATTACAGACGAAAAAAACCAACCTTGCAATCTTCCATCGAACGTTGGGCTGGTGGAAACTTTAATCCCCGGATGTGGCATGAGAAAACACGCTATTTCCGAAAAACATGAGCGTATGTGTCGTCTCAGTGATTCCAGCTCGGGATGTTGATTTTCGTCCACCCTTAATCTTTTTTCTAGAATTTTTTGTCCGCCAACGGCGCCGTAAGGGGCTTCATACGGGAACCTCCAATCTCTGACGAGGAACTGCAGTCTCTGGAATGGTGTCAAATTCGTTTCGGCCAAGGCCAAACGGCCGTACTCTGTGAACAACTGGGGAAAAAGATGTCTATATAAGTATTGATAAAACGCTAAACGCACGTCAACTCAACCTTTCTAATGGTGATTCGGAATGATGGAATCATACCTTATTTTTCAATTCCATAAATTTTCAGTTGAAAATCAGTTTTTATTTGCTAATTTCATTAAAAAAAATACGTGAGCAGTCCCATCACTAAGACTCGCGCGAAATGAATCGCGTCGAGATGCGATTCTAACGAACTGAATTATATTTTGAAAAATCACGCTAAAACAGCAAACCTAATTGAAAAGTAGAAAATAATTTATTTCATTGAAGAAAAATTCGCGAAGTGTTTTTCGGTTGAGGAATAAAATTGAAATCAACGAAGGAACGTACTTCAACATCAACTAATCTACCTACCAAATTTCAACTCTGCATTACAAAAAAAAGAATTAGCGAAGTGCATCACGTACTGATGGCGAAACAGATCGAGATGCAATTTGAAACGAATAGTCACCACGAAATGCAGCGCGGTTGAGAAAAAGGAGTTGAAACCAACAAAGGATCTTAAGTCAACATAAACTGAACGTACGTACCAAACTTCAACCTTCTAACTCAATCTGCAGAAACTGTGAAGTTTGGTAATTTTTAAGTCTTGAAATAACAAGAAATATTCACTTAAAAATGTTGGAAAAATTGGACCAAATTTTGATACTTTCGTTCTGCAGTGAAAATAATCCCAGGTGCCAAATTTCAGATCATTTGACTTGATGGCAACCGCTGGAGATCAGACATGAAAAAATTTTCGAAAATCTACTCCCGCACCTGACTGCTTTCCTTCGATACACTGCAATAGTATGTATTTTATGGGAAAAAACGAATGAAATTACAAGTTCAATAAATAAAATTGTCAGACAACCTCAAAATTCTACACTACACATATGTTAGAAAGTTTAATATGCTAATAATTAAAATTCTCAATAATTAATTAGACAGTAATGCAACCCCTTATAGATAAAATAAGTTTAATAGTAAACAGAATGTTCAACGTATAGAATATCATACCTGTAAATGTTGTAAATCATCCTCCTGTATATTTGAAGACAAATTGTATATTTGGACAGAGCTTATCATAGTACTCAGAGCGAAAATTGTTGCACATTCCTTAACTGTGCTCTTACTGTCCCACGTACCTTGGGTATCCAATAAGATAACAGCCACCTAAAATAACAAGTTTTTCATTATTTTTTGATAATGTTCAATATTTTATAAATTTGAAGTTTTAATATTAGTAATAATTTAAAGACGCGGTTTATAATGTCCCTTTTTTGTGTAATAAATAAAAATGCCTAAAAGCAGATGCCCGACTCTCCTATATTTTAATTATATTTATATATATATATATATATATATATATATATCTATATATTACTATATAATTCCGTTGGTATTTTACTGACATTTTTATATTCAGGGTTTATTTCACTAGGTTAATGTCAACATATTAATTAATTAACTATTTGCATAAAACATTACTAACACTCATTAAAATACACTATAGTTTACGCGTTTCGACTTCTAGTCATTTTCAAGAACAATTTCACAATTAATCAAATATTTTAAAAGGTCTCTTGTATTAAACAGCAGGTCGTCGATGTCATACTGGTTATCTCACGTGATTAACTCCTCCTCTTAATTCGTATTTTTCTCAGAGAAAACAAACAACAAAAAAAAGAAACATAATGGAAATGATAGCCATCGCAAAGAGAAGAAAAAACAACATTAAACTCAAGAGCTGACATTGAAACTTCGGAAGAAATATACCATAACATCATTCACCAGAAGGAAAAACCGAGAAAATCCGAGAAAATACGAATTAAGAGGAGGAGTTAATCACGTGAGATAACCAGTATGACATCGACGACCTTGCTGTGTAATAAAGAGACTTTTAAATATTGAATTAATTGTGAAATTGTTTTGAAAATGACTAGAAGTCGAAACGCGTAAACTATAGTGTATTTTAATGAATAGTAAATGTTTTATGCAAATAGTTATTAAATGTTGACATTAACCTAGTGAAATAAACCCTGTATATATATATATATATATATATATATATATATATATGGAGATACACGAATTGCGATCAGAATTTGAAGCAGGTAGAAGGGTACTTAGGTGGTTGTTTTCGACGACTGAATTGCCGTCAAGCCCCTACGTCCCGGGGGGTCTTGGATGGTTAATCTTTTCATCTTAAATCTCTATACATATCATGTATTAGGCGGTTAACCAGAAATATGGTAATAATATTGTAGTGTTTTCCTACGAAACAAATATAAAATTGATGTGTCTTCAAGAAATATTATATATGGATGGTACATTTGACTACTGTACCAAATATTTTTTGCAATTGTTTACCATCCATACATTTGCAAAAGGAACCTATGTCCCTGTGGCTTTTTGTCTTCTAAAAGATAAACAGAAAAACAGCTACTTCGAATTATTCAAATTGCTGACAGATAAATGTAAATGTTCAGGGCAAAATTTGAAACCGAAAACTATTATGATCCAATTTTTGAGCAAGCCATTCATACCAGTATTCTATGAAGCATTTCCAGAAGCCAAAAGTAACCGGTTGTCGTTTTTCATTTTGCTCAGTATTGGTATAAGTTTTATATACATATTATGATGTATACTGATGAAATAATTATTATTTTGAAACTATTATTAGGTGACGCAAATACAAAATTCTTGGTTTTAAGTTCAGAATATAAGAACATAGGACAATGGCTAAACACGTCTTTGGGTTACTTTCCTTTCACCAGAGGAAGTGGGAGATTTGTTTTGTAGAAGATTTTATGTCAGATAAACGCTACTGGAAACGATAGAATTGAGACAAATTTGTCCGAATTATTTAGTGGAAACTTAGCATCCATGAAGATTCATAAATTTCCACCAGTCATTTGGGCGAAATGTACGCGGAAGCATTTACTCGGACAACATACGCTTGCGATTCTTTTCATTCAAAATTTTTAGCAGAACCTGCAGCTCTCCGCAACCCAAAATTAATCTTTTTATATGAAACGTTTAAAAAGCATTCAAAGCAGATAATACTTTACATTAAATAAAATTCTGTTATTGATAATAAAACGAGATTTGTGAGAAAAAATGTATTAGATAAACAAGAGTTTACTAACAACAAAATATGTCAGTACAATAAAAAATATATTAGTAGGTATAATTTTATAAAATGTGTTAGTTATAAGTTTAGTGAAGTAGTTTTATGATGTAAATGCATGTAGATGTACGTCTGTAGTATTGCATAATTTCTATATGTTTTGTATATGATATATATCTTTATAAAAATTAGAATTTACATTTTTATTTTCAATTTACCCTCTTGTCCCTAAATAAGTTTCTAACCGCAGTTCGGTTGGAGATTAGGACTCCTCAGGTAGGCACAAAAATTTTGACCGCAATTCAGTCACTCTCGCAAAATCGACCGCAATTCGTGTGCACCGATATATATATCGCAGATTCTAAATCTATGAATAGATTGTTTCTGATGCAGTATCCGAAAAGTCCAGTGCAATTTTTAGTGTGCAGGAAGTACTGAATAAAATATGTGAAAATTTCATATTTTGTAACCTTCTATAATATTGTAGCAATCATTAGCATTGTATTCGGTAGCAAACTTAATGAATAATAAAATACAATTTCATAACTTATTGAATTAGTAAAAGACAAGTTTCCAAAGACATATTTTCATGTAGTTATCGATGCTAAAATTTCAAAAGAATTCAATCGGTTGAATAATATATAGTCCAAGGCAACATAGTGATACCAGTGTGTATAACCTCTCAAACTTAATAAAACGTCAGGCATATATATTGAAATACTATTAAAAGTACAATTTCGTCTGTTGTTTCGGACGGAATGCCGAAACAGATCAATTTTTTGTTGAAGAGGTATTAATTTTAATCACAGTTTCAAAAATTTATCTGCATCTTCTTGGCGCCCAGAGCCCTCTCTTAAAAAAATTCAAATGACAAAAGGGGTCAAGTAACACATCATTTTAATGCCTATCTCATTGTCAATTCAACCGTGCATTTTTTTTTACTTCCATACGATTGTACAATCGCTAAATCGCCAGATTCAACTCCTTTAGATTTCTTTTAGTGGGGACACTTGAAGTCCAACGTTTATACTACACCACCTGAATCTACTTAAGAACTTCGTATCAGATCATCGCGGAGTGCTGTTTGATCTCGTCGAACGTTAGAAAAGATTTTGAAAATCGATTGTACTATTAGCTGGAAGTAGGAGGTGGACATTGTAAGCAATACATCCATTGAAATGAATCGTTTTCTCATCACCAATTCTTATTATATTATCTAAGGGGATTGAGGGACGCAGGAAGTATTTCGCATGCATTTCACCATCTACCCTAATGGGCTCGTAATCTATGTACATTTTACCCAGTACAATCTGTAAATCTGAAATGGACATGTATAACATCCATTTATCTCATGCGGTATTCGAAACCAGCACCGTATGTGCCCTAGGCAGGGGTCTGCAACCTGCGTCTCGTAGAATTATGCTTACTGTGGCTCTTGGTTAGTTTAATACATATTGAAAAAAAAACGTGTGGCCCTCGGGGACTGTCGCGGTAAAGCTATTGCATATCATTTTTTATCAACTGATACAATTAAAATTAGGTATTTATTTATTTTTTATTTATGCAGTATTTTTTTTCTTTTTCTTTGATATTAATTCAAGTTACACTTTTTGAGCGTGGTGACCGATAAGAAAACAAATTTTTTTCTTTTATCGAATAAATGAGAAGTTAATATCGTTTAAAATATTTTTATTATCTTACAATACATGCAGGTTATTCAGGAATTTTGTCATTGAAACTATAAGGTTTATGGTAACTGAAATAAGAAACATAAGTTTGAGACTTGATATCCTCTAAATATCTGGAAAATACCGCGTCAATGGTAGTCCCATATTTTGTTGTGGATTCTTGTGGATCATTATTCATTTTCAAATTCAATTTTTCCGAAAGAAAAGTTGTAAACCGCTCTGATTTTTTATCAGCGAAGTTGATGTTGAAATCGCCAGCCAAGATAAGTTTCGTCCGATTTCGGAGCAGCTCGTCTCGATCCGTGCGAGCTCCTTACAGTCGTACCATATACATACACGTTAGGCGAACGCTCGGCCGTGCTACATGGTAGGCGGAGTGGGGTGTGTTAGGTTTTATTTTCGTTACGGAATTTCTTGATTAGGTCGCCGCGCTCAAAGCCCGCGATAAAAGCTATGCAATAGCTTAAAAACTTCTATTTTGCAAATGACAAACAAATATAATAAACCTGCGCACGCGTCAAAATATTTATATTTTGCTCTTTGAAAAAATAATGTATCACATCGAAAAATTTTTTCCCGAAATGATAAGTTAATTTTTCTTAACTCCAGAAAGGTTGCCGACTCTGGATGGACCACATCCGGCTGATATAACCACTTTTGTTTCCTTTCACAGCAACGTGGACAGGTATCTCAAAAATAATCATTGAAAAAGAACTGAACGATTGAATTGGCAATAAAAAATAGTTTAAAATGAAGTTTAATTTGACACCTGTACTCATTTGTCATTTTTTTTAAGGGTGGCTCCGGGCACAAGGGGGTTGGGATATACCTTTAGAACTACGATAAAAATTGGTGACCCTTCAATCAAAAATTGACATGTTGCAGTATTTTTTCAAACTTGTGAGGTATAGGAGAATTCAAGGGGTCTGAATTTCAGTTGGCGCACCGGATATATATATGTTTCTGCTTCCGAATCTAGTATAAAATTTCAAACATTGTAGTCGTCAGTATTTGACCCCTCCCTGTACATTTTAGCAAATTATCAGCGGTTCGTCGACCATGTAATTAAAAGCACTCCTATCAAATAGAGTTGTTTGGGAGAATTAATTGGATTATTTGATTGAGCAATATTATCGTAACAGTCGAAAATTATAAATCGGTATTAAACAATAAAGAAATAATCATAAATCAAGTATCAGCGTGAAATTATCAGAGCACATCGAATAAAGAGTCCCATGCATTGATAGTGTTTGCTTTGCTAGCAATTCCAAATATAAATATAATTTGCTTTTCTTTTGTTAGCAATAACAGGCCATATAAATTAGAAAACCAACTTTATTGAACAGTTAACGTTCCGTCACGAAATTAGTTAACTTTCTCAAAACTTCTGAAGTAATAAAATAAATTTGGCGTTTATGAATTTTACCATGTTTCATTAAATTTTTTCAGGCTATGACCACGGCCGGAACAACAATAGCGCAACCGGGGCATTACCCCGGGGCCCCCGACTCGGGGGGATTCTGACAGGAAATTAAAGGGAAAATGATTCAACCCCATCTGAAAATATGGTGAATAACTTGAACAAAGATTCTTAAAAATATTTTTTACGAAATAATAATCAAAATAAATTAATTAAGGTGATAAAAAAGAAGACAATCTACAAGTATGCTAATCTGAACCAATGTTTAGAGGAACTATTTTACAATATGCGATTGCATATTGTGAAATATGCAAGTAATTGAATTAGATAACTAAATTTAATCGAAGATTGCCAGGTTATGATGATTTTTTTCGCAAGTTAATATAAGGTAGTAAGTTAATATAAGATAAAAAAGTAAAGCTTTTTTCTAATGATTTAAGGTTTTGTCTAACGAATTCTACTCAGTTAACACTTCAGCAATTGTTTGTAACGACTAACATATAAATAGTATTTTTATGGATAAAAGACAGTGATTTGCACCCTTAATATGTTATATTTATTAATACCTCAAGTAATTTTTAAATGAGGCCCCTATATTTTGTTTTTCCCCGTAGTCTTTTCAGTTCAAAATATATTCTATTCGGTCCAATATCAGCAGTCAAGTGTGCTTTCACAGAACCCGCGCTATTCGAAAATGTGACTTAACCTTTTAACCTAGCTTTCTGCTTTATTTGTATTGTCTTTTGTTTGTTTTGTCAGTTTTTATGTTTTTGTGCGTTTGCCTTAGCCATATCCGGGTTTTTTTTGAATTGTTATTGTTCCAATAAAAGACGAAAATTATATTTGTTGTATAGATTCAATTTATTTTCAATCCTTTTTCTTAACTTCCACTAGAATCTCCGCAATGGATGGAGATCTTGAAGTGATAATTATTGGTGGTGGAAATGATCAAAACATTGAAGCCGCTGTGTTGATGAACATTATAAGGGATCAACAAGATGTTGATGCCCAACAGCATTTTTCATTAGACGAAGTTCCAGATGAAGACTGAAAATTTTTGTTTAGGTTTGAGAAAGATGATATTTACAGATTTTATCACGCTCTACAGATCCTAGAGTTTGTATTTTATTAATTTACCATTACTTAAAAATCAAATGAAGGAATTTAAACAGTCGTACGTTTATATTGGTAGTAAGTACAAAAAAACAACAAAGTTACATAACCTTTAAATTTAAAAGAAAGAACGCTGCGCATGCCCGGCATGTTAATTTGTTAGGCGCTATTTCCAATACCGTCTGTCGTTATGCTCCGTAAATTAGGGCTGGCTGTAACGTTATTTAGGGACGTTGCGTTATGAATCGAATCGCGCATAGGTTAAATGTCAAAATACGTATGCTCTAATACTGCCTGACGCTATTTGGGTTGCCGATATCTCTCTATTGAGTATTAATGACATGAATAATCATATTTATTTAAGGATTGTTGCTTCTCTCCAGTACGTATAATATAACATTTCAAAACCCACATATTGAATGAGTCGTTTGAAATTATACGAGGTATTTGCATAGTGCGATCAATACAGTCGATTAACGTAAAGGCGACTTCAAATCGAAGATGGTAAATTCTTAAATCATATAACACGATATCAAATATTATGAGTCTTCTTCTCTAAATTTATAATTTGGAAAAGAATTTCGGGTCCTGGAAAAATTATCATTATTTTGTGTTTCCTGAGGAACATCTATGGGTATTTTCATTCTACATTATGAAAGAGAAAAACGAATGGAAGCAATCGTGCGAATCCGTATTCCTTCCTCGCGCATACCATTTGATACATGTAGCGCTATCGAAAAATAGCTTGCGAATAATGAAGTCAGGATCCGCGATTAAATATTATTTTCACTATAAACAGGACACCGAACTTATCGACATCGTTGGGAAAGGTGTAACTAGCTAAAAGTAGAATATAAATTCATATGATTTCAAATTCAATGTTAAACTCTCGGTTAAACTATTCACCATCTGCATGTTTAAATCGTCAGAGAATCAATGTTTAACTGTAAAATAATCTAAGTGAAAAATTTGAATAATAAATTATGATGACAAAGTATATAATCGCGCCGGTACCAAGTGCCCCGTAACCAATAAACAAAGAACGAAGATGAAAGGCAAGAACTATCTGAAAAGAATCTTGCGATTTATCTTTTTCTTTTTTCATCAAAACTACTGAGCCTCTTACTGAGCGCAACAAGCGTACCTTTCAACTTCAAAAAAGTTTTATCAAGCTATATATGAGATAAAGCTTGAAGACTCTGTGAAATCAAAAATAGGCCAAGCTACAGAGATTTGTAGGGAGCATTTTGTGTAAAAAGTGTTAGAAGAAAACCAGCTGCGCCATTGTTTGTGAAATAGTTCCATATGATATAGTGATATGTTTTTCACTCGACTTTATTATTTATAACTTTGTTATTAACAATTTTATGCAAAAAATCGCATTTTTTTTTTTTTGCTTTAGTTTTTTGCTTATAAAAATGAAACTATCAAAGTAATCGTGATGTTGTCAATAGACTAATTGTAGAAAATGAAAAGACGAAGAAAATGAGCAGTAGGACGACTCGATCAGACCCTTAGTTTAAGAGAAAATCGGAAAAAACCGTCCAAAATACAGTTTTTTCAAAAATTCTTAACTCGGTTATTTTTTGAGTTGTACCGTAGATCCTCCGGCCAGTATTAGTTATTGATATAAACTTCATTTGTGCGAAGATCAGGAACTGTCCGATGCATAGTTTTTGATCTGTGGCCATTTGACTATGTTACTATACAATTTTCCAGCAGACCTGAATGCGACAGATATGCTCCGATTTCGATTTACTAAAAAGATTTTGAAAGTAGAATTCTCATAGTTCAAAACGTTCATCTTGGTTTTTCATAAAAACGTTGAGAAATATGTTAAAAATAAAGCTGAACATGACGAAAAACGGCCGAGAGCGTAAGAGTAGTTGAAGAGTGGGGGTAGAGCAGCAGGCAAGGAGAAGTATGACAATCGAAAGCGTCGGCATTTTGAACATGACAGTAATTTCTAAACGTTGTCAGATAATACTTGTAAACCCCCACTCTTCAACTACTCTCACGCGCTCGGCCCTTTTTCGTCATGTTCAGCTTCATTTTTAACATATTTCTCAACGTTTTTATGAAAAACCAAGATGAACGTTTTGAACTATGAGAATTCTACTTTCAAAATCTTTTTAGTAAATTGAAATCGGACCATACCTGTCGCATTCAGGTCTGCTGGAAAATTGCATAGTAACATAATCAAATAGCCACAGATCAAAAACTATGCATCGGACAGTTCCTGATCTTCGCACAAATGAAGTTTATATCAATAGCTAATACTGGCCGGAGGATCTACGCTACAACTCAGCGAGTTAAGAATTTTTGAAAATACTACAATTTGGCCGGTTTTTTCCGATTTCCTCTCAAACTAAGAGTCTGATCGAGTCGTCCTACTTCTCATTTTCTTCGTCTTTTCATTTTCTACAATTAGTCTATTAACACCATCACGATTACTCTGATAGTTTCATTTTTATAAGCAAAAAACTAAAAAAATGCAATTTTTTGCATAAAATTGTTGATAACAAAGTTATAAATAATAAAGTCGAGTGAAAAACATATCACTATATCATATGGAACTATTTTACAAAGAATGGCGCAGCTGGTTTTCTTCTAACAATTTTCACATGAAAACATCTCTGTAGCTTGGCCTAAAAGTATGTTGAATACTAAAATGTTATTGTTGATTTTAAGTGTCCCTCTAATTTTTAGGGTTCCGTACCCAAAGGGTAGAAAGGGAACCCTATTACTAAGACTTTGATGTCTGTCCGTCTGTCTGTCACCAGGCTGTATCTCAAGAACCGCGCTAGCTAGACAGTTGAAATTTCACAAATTATGTATTTCTGTTGCCTCTATAACAACAAATACTGAAAACACAATAAAATAAATATTTGAGGGGGCTCCAATACAACAAACGCGATTTCTTCGCCCTTTTTTGCTCGACATCAATAATGGCAACAGGTAGTCACTTAAAATACTCACAAAATACTCATCAACTTGTATTTTTACTTTAATAATAAATAATAAAACTAAAATAAAAGAAATATTTAAGGGGGGCATAGTCAATGGTACGGAACCTTTCGTGCGCGAGTCCGACTCGCACTTGGCCGGTTATTCATAATTTCCAGAAACAAAATTGCTTCCTAATTAACAATATTTAAAAATGTTTATTATATTTCGCTTGAAAATGAACAAGGACTACCTAATCATATAAGTATCAATTAAGTAAGCGTTAAGTAAATACACCACATACAATTAAATTAACTTATTCGATTCTTTGTATCTTGAAAGTACAGATGAACATAAGAAAAAACATTAATATTGAACAAATAGTATAACGAACTATAATGAGGTTCAAATAGTGTAACTGTTAACAGAAGACAATTTGAAGATAACATAAAATAATCAAGACCTCATAAAGAAAACACCAATGCTATATTTATTATTTAACAAGCAGTTTTGTTATGTACTATATAATAACTAATATGTTGAATAAAAAAATAAGGATAATAATATTTCAACTGATAAATTTTTCAAAATCTATAGAAAGATGTGTTGAAAATAAGGGAAGTCTCGAAAAACAATAAACAAAAATTTTCAACATTATATAACTTTATCAATTGAAAACTTTTATAATTTTCTCAGCTGAGAGCATCATTTTGTCCAATTATATGTAAGAATATTCCTTCATAGAATATAGAAATTAATTTTCTCATCGAATAGTAGGGATATCTTGAGAAATTGAACTGATTAAGGTACCAAAATCAATAGTAATATAATATATATATATATATATATATATATATATATATATATATATATATATATATATATATATATATATATATATATATATATATATATATATATATATATATATATATATATATATATATATATATATATATATATATATATATATATATATCTTGATAATTATTAGCAATAACAGGCTTGTTGAATCTCAAAAAACTCGATTTTATTGACGTGGCAAAACGTCAACTTTTTAATAAAATCGAGTTTTTTGAGATTCAACAAGCCTGTTATTGCTAATAATTATCAAGAGATTAGAAATAGTTCACAGGCAACAACAATTCGAATGAATAATTATATACATATATATATATATATATATATATATATGTATGTATGTATGTATGTATGTATGTATGTATGTATGTATGTATGTATGTATGTATGTATGTATGTATGTATGTATGTATGTATGTATGTATGTATGTATGTATGTATGTATGTATGTATGTATGTATGTATGTATGTATGTATGTATGTATGTATGTATGTATGTATGTATGTATGTATGTATGTATGTATGTATGTATGTATGTATGTATGTATGTATGTATGTATGTATGTATATATATATATATATATATATATATATATATATATATATATATATATATATATATATATATATATATATATATATATATATATATAAACAAATATTTTTAAGTACTTCTCATTATAATATTCTTAACAAATTTATTCAGCAGAGCAAGATGCAGTAAGTATTTGAAGCTAGTGAAAATGGAGCCAAGTGATAATTTTGAATACTTTATTTCTCCATGGGAAAGAATCTATTTAAATAGCAACAATAACCAATTCTCAAACTATATCCATAAAAGTATATTTAAGGTACTGAACTGTCAAGAAGTTTGAGAAGTAAGACTCAAATTAGATAGTCAAAACATTGAAAGAATGTAATTAAAGAATTTGTCTGAATACCTCAAGGTAAGTATTAACTAATATACTTTAATTCTGCAATACCTCCATGTGGGTAACCTGAATAGCTAAAGAGGCAAGATTTAAAAAAACTGAACTTGGCAGTCCCTCAACCACTGCAGTCACAATTACGTTAAAAAAAACAATTACGACAAAAATGAATTTAATATGGAAGTTAAATCATATCTATCACAATGAAATTACATATTTTAATACCTAATTAAGTTATTGAGTAGATAATTTCCATAACTTCAAACATATAATCCTACTCCCAACATTTACAGTTATTACTGTGAACTGTTATCAAGTGTCAGATAAAATACCCATCAAATTAAAAATCATATCAAAATCAATTATTATAATTAGAATTGTCTACTTATCTAATCAATTAATTTGTAGTACCAGTTAAATAGATAGACAAATTATACGGGAATATAAAAGCTTCCTAGAAATAAGCAGAGAGGTAGAAAATACTACAAATGCTAAGCAAATTAACAAGGAAACCGTGACATAAGAATATTTCACTGACCTTCTCACCACTGGCCAATTCAGTTAAAAATATTTCAGACCACATTAATATTCCTGTGGTATCTCTTTCAGAACCTCCTCTCCACGAAAAACCATCTAAAGGGGCATCATCCAGACCAATCCAATCGGAAGTGTTTTTTTTAAGAACATACTAAAATGGTACAATCAATAACACTTTTCAATGTTACAAATTCACTGACATACCTTAGAATTCATATATCTCAGAAAAAAATCCAGCAAAAAAGATTTTCCATGTCTAAAAGCTCCAGCTACAGATATAACTACAACATTTCTATCTTTTATATTATCTTGCATGAGAACCTTTGACAAAGCATCCTCGTCCAGACAAAAACTATGATCATTATTAGCTAATACTATAGGAATAGCATGTGGCTTTAATGTAAATTCAAAATCATTCATATCTAAAAGAAAACAAAAAAGCAATAAGTATCATTTTCAATGAGCCACAGCTTGAATCTTGTCATTTGTAAAATAATAAAACATATCTAAGTAGGTACTTCCAATTCAGGAGTTAAAGTACGACGTATGTGAATTTTTTGTCACTTCAATGGCATTACCAAAAATTGGTTTGATGGAAAATATAAAACATATGACATGTGAGACGAAGTATTAGAGTTTTCACATCAGTAACTCATATTACTCACCGCCAGTTCCAGATTCGATTTTCTCGTTATGTTTACTTTGTCCTTTTGGATCAAATTTGTTCATGATGAAAAATAGTAAATTAACTGTCCAACTGTCTTCCTTATTTCTGTCAACTAGTGTCAACGTCAAAATATATTGAAAATCAGCAGAACACTTGTAACTTGTAACACAGAGCAGTAGCAAATTAATACGTTCGGGAATCAAATAAAATGCACCATAGAAACTGAATCTTTTATCCATACTAGACGAAATTAGAGCTTAATGCATATTATTTTTAAGTTTGAATGTTATTGCGGGTTTTTGGTCAAAAAGTTTACATCTATAATCATTTCATATAATATAGAATATAAGCCTATATTTTTAAGAAATCTCACTTCATGATCGCGGAAATTGCCCTCCACGCACGGTCGTTTTTCATAGGAATTACGCCCGTGAGTTTGAGTAGTAAAACGTATTGTGCCTGAAGAATAATTTGATATTTTACATAGAGTGAACAAGGAACATTCTTCAATAATTATTATACTCTTTTCATAAAAATAAGACATGTATGATACAATTTCCTTTTAACACAAAAATTCAGGTTCGGTGGCTTCAAATTTAATTCAAAATGTACTTTACATCAATTAAGGAATCTTATTTGGGACTTACGGAAAGTATGACATGAGCTAGGGTGGTTATAGGATCACAATTAGCTCTGACAAGATAGTTGAATTTGAATATGTCATGCTCTTATGATATAGACTTCTATCTTTAACGATACACATCAACCATGAACCACATTCAACCTTTCACCAATTATTTTACTAGGTACCACAGACGTATCAGATTTGTGTATACGGATGAGCTTTCATATTAATATCATAATAAATGATTCATTATATCCAGTAAATTTATTTTGAATTTGTCCCTCCCATTTCCATTCGATGTTTTTATATGATAATAATAATATTTTTATTAATCCTTTAAGACATATAGGTACACATGCATAGGATAGGTCACAAAAATTTCACTTCAGCTTCGATTAAGAATATCACAGAAAGAGTTGCTTACAGTATAATAACACTTTCTTAACAATAAGGCCTTAACTTCGAGAGTGGGGAGTGTCCCCATAGTAAAACATTATATTAAGTGGCTGTAGATTAATGTAATAGATGTTCAGTACAGACTGTAGAGGATGTGAACCTTTGGCTCTACATATTGCGTAGTAGGAGATATTGAGTTTCCTGCACACTGCGACTGCTTCAATATGTGTGTTCCACCTCAGATTAAAATCTATGTCAATGCTAATGAAGTTAGTGCAATATTTAGATGAGATGACATTATCTAAAAAGGTAATGAGCAAATTACCATGACTATAGTTACGAATAGCGAAATTAAAACATTCAGTCTTGTCGTTTATCAGCACCACTCTATAAAGCACTTCACCAGTAACCCACAAAATCTTTGTAACTCCTCGTCTGCCCAGTAACGACTATGGTGGTATCATCAGCAAACACGGTTATACTATGTTTACTTAATAAAAAATAATATCCTCTGACTGATCCGTCAGCAACATTTTCAAATTTAAGAGTAGATCGTTAATAAACAATAAAAATAAATGTGGTCCCAGAACTGAACACCGAGGGACTCCTATATTTATATTATGCTCAGCAGAAAAAGAGTTGTGAAGTTTAACATACATATTCCTACCCTCAAGATAACCAACTAGCCAATTTTAAATCACACCCCTGAAACCCATATCAAATATGAACTAAAGCGGGCAAAAACAATTATCGAGGCACTCGTAGACAAAATCAAAAAAATACAGAGCTCACGTTTGTGTTGAGCGACTAGATGCAGCTATAATTGGTAATATCGTGCACATCACCCTTTTTGGAAATCATAATAACGATGGCTTTGTTTGAGGACATGAGGAAATACGCCCGTGCTAACAGATAAATTAATTATATTATTTTCTGATTTTTCAATAAATAAGTCCACTGATTCGATAGCCATTAATAAACATTTCTCTCTCTCTCTCTAAGTCCACTGCGAAAATTCAATTTTGTATTTTTGAAAGATTAATGACGTTATATTATATCAAATAAAGTGGCTTAACAAAGAATTGTTATCTTGTCAATTGTTTTCATTTATCAGTGGTTCATAAACTAATTTACATAAATACTAGTAAGAGTCCTGAGGAGAAAATGAGATATTTCAAATGATGTAAGTACCTAAGGGAACGTACCCAAACTACGTGACCTATTTTTTACAACTTTTTATCCCCCTCCCCCCCTTCGGTGACCATCTGTAGTATATTCCAAGACCCCCTCCCTTCCCCTCTAGTTTTCACGTAGTAATTCATAAATATTTTTTTAATCATTTTCTTGTAGACAGAAAGTTAAAAAAAATAATTTGTCTCATATTTGTCTTTATTAATACAACGCTTGCGGTGTGACGATAAGAGTGCTTACAGAGTGGGCAAATTTCGATGTTTGTATGGGGTATCTCGGTAACTATAGGAGATACAAAAAAATGGAGAGTGCATTTTTGATCTCTTTTTTCGAGTCAAATTTAATGGCGAAAACCAAAATATGAAATCGTCTTTTATTTTGGAGTTATAAACAAAAGTTTGACTTTCAGACAAGTAAGCATATCATGGTTGTTTGTGAAATTACGAGACATTTTTAAGATACTTTTTTTCTGTATAATCTAGAGATTTACATCTAATTTTATAAGACATTACAACTATAAGAAAATAATACAAATTACAATAAATGTTGTGAAGAACTGATGTTCTTTATGGTTCATACATAAATTACATACCTATCTTTATAATATTCTAAACTGCATTATGCATATATATATATATAATATCAATATTTGAAATGTAATTCACATTCAATAAAATTTTGTCTATGTTTATTTATATTGTTACTGGTTTTCTTATATAATTGTCTTTTATATATCCTCAAAAGAAAAAATCCAGTGGTGTTAAAGTCAGGTGATTGTGGTGGCGACCTCACTGGAATATTATTCATCATCCAGTTATTTCCAAAATTAGTATTAAACAATTCTGAAACGGTACTTATATTATGAGGCGGTGAACCATCATGTTGGAAGAACTGATTTTGTGTCTCAACTAAGGGTGGATTGTCCATGAATTCCTCAATAATTTACTGATTCAAAATTTCGTAGTACCGTTGGTTATTATGATTTTCTTGATATATATGATACGTTAAAACACGACAGCCACGTAAATTTTATACTTTGTGAATTCAGTTTCAAATATTCATATTCATAATGCAGTTCAGAATGTTATAAAGAGATGTAATTTATGTATCAACCACAATGAACATAAGTTTGAACATTTATTGTAATTTGTATTGTTGTTTATAATTGTAATGTCTTATAAAAAAAATTATGTAAATATCTAATATTTTGGTCTTGGCTTGTTTAATGATTCACAATTAATTAGATTTTCTTTCAATCAGTTGAAAATAGATTTATTAGGTTGTCTTCTTCCTGGATAGCCATTGAAATATATTTCAGATGTAATATCACAACTGTTTTTACGATTAAATGTTAGTTGATATTATGATGGAAAGAAATGGACAAGCTCTGTCATAGATGTCACCTGCCTACATGGAATAGGTACATATAAAAACGCAAAAGGTAATGAACTAAAATATTCTTGCTATTAAAACCTTACACATCAAAAGCAACCTGACATATATCGGAAAAAATCCGATCCAACCAAACCACAGCCAACCAATATTCCCATTTGAAAAAATACATTTCTACCACTGTTTTATACAGAAAAAAGTGCCTAAATTATGTAAAAGTTATTATCTCGTAACTTCACAAACAACCATGATATGCACACTTGTCTTAAAGTGGAAAAATGAAATTTTTGTTTATAACTCGAAAACTAAAGAAGACAGCGAATTTTGGGTTTCGCCAGTGAATTTGTCTCAACAAAAGAGATTGAGTATGCGCCCTCCATTTTTTTTACCTTCTATAGTTACTGAGATACTCCATACAAACATCGAAAATTGGCTACCCTGTACATACCTATAATTTACAACTGAAAAAATATTATCAAGAAGAAAAAACATATGTACCAGGAACTTAATTTACTAAAACAAAAGTATTTTTTTCTTTTATTCACATTTATCTTTTATCTCAATCATGTTCAACGAACACGTTTCCAGAGGACATTGACTACGTGACAAAAACCTAACCCCTACCCCCGCCCCTGTGACCAATCGTAGTATTTTGAAGAACCCCCTCCCCCCCTGAACGGGTCACGTAGTTTGGGTATGTTCCCTAAAATGAAGTTAGGAATATAATAAATCGCAAAACTAACCTCAATATAATATATCATTTGCTAAAACTACAAATCTGATTCCATTAACTATGGAGGGTACCCTCCATACCATTAACCAAACTGATAAACAATTGCTGTATTAGTGAATGCATATTTCTAATTCATTAAGCTGCATAAATATTCAAAAAGGACGATCAGCACATCAAGCTTATTGAAATATTAAAAAAATTTATAAAACTGAATATACATATTTCATCACAATAAACAAACTCAAAAAATTTAAAAAATTTGCTTTGCGTATGTTTGATTGAGAAATAAATAGAAATCCTAACTGAAATAAAATATTTATGAATATTCTCAGAATTGAAGAAATTATTGAACTTATATTTTAGAATCTTTATTAAAATCAATGATCATTGATAAAACAAACTCGTTAACATCTTGAGTATATCACGAATCATTTTGTTAATCACCAACTTACTCTATAACATATAAGTTTATGTCTTGAGTATATCACTAATCATTCTTTTAACCACCAACTCACTCTTTAACATATAAGTTTATGGCTTGAGTATATCTCCAATCATTCGTTTAGCCATCATATCACACTTCTCCATAGCTTCTTTCAATTTAATTTTAACTAGTTTATTATATTCAGCAGCCGATTTATTGTTCGGTTCACGTTCAAGCACTTTTTTCAAATACATGTCAGCCTTTTCAAAATTACAATCTTTTATATAAGCCACTGCCGCTCTGTATAAAGCTTTAACATTATCTTTATCATAGATGAAGACCTTATCACAAAAATCGATAACTAGAAGCCACTCTTCCTTCTTAAAAAAACAAGAAGCTAAATTATTGTACAGCATTGCTTTCAACTGATTGATTTCAGTAATTGAAACTTCATCAACGTATTTAGGGGGATCTTGAGCATTTAGTGGAATGGATGACACAATTTTAACACCTTTATTGTAACGAAAACCAGCCTCTCGAATATTTCCTTTGTTGAAATGTATCCTTCCTCTTTCTTTTTGAAGAGCAGCATAGTCACATTTTTTTCTCGCATCCCATTCATACAAAAATCCATTGAACTTAAAATCTACTAACTCAAGCGTAAATGAAACTAATCGATCTACCAGCACTATGAAATTAGAAATTTCATTCTTGAACATTGTTGTTACACAAATTTCCAATTGTCTACCAAAATCAAAATCCATATCACCAATAGCTATATTCGAAAACTGGGACAGATCTTCGGTTGCATTTGATATATTAAGTTTACATTCACTACCCTCCATTGGTTTTTTTTTCATGTCACCAAAAGAAACTATGGTTTTGCTAATTTTCCCATCAGGGGATTCCCAATGTAATGACATTTTAACAGTCAGATTCTGTACTGAAAATTTCTGCTAATATTTCTAAAGTTGTTTCATAATACTCCTTAGCAATTTCATCATTCGATGCAAGGGGGCTTGGTAGTGACAATTTACAGTCAGTGTAATATTGGCCAGTTGATCTGTTCGAAGTTAAAAGAGCATGTAAGGCACTTTGGGCACCTTGACGGGGATTTTTCACAACTAAAAGACGAATAGGCCACTGAAGAGCATATAACCAAGGATTAGAAAGTGGTGGAAAGTGTCTGAACATATTAGTTTCAACATTGCCTGGATTTATAGCATTCACAATTATGTTTGTATCTGAAAAAAAAATGTATTAATAGTAAGCAATTTTAAATTAATGATGAAGAACAATACTTCAGTCAACAATAAATGAAAATTTGTTATAATTCAGAAAACTCGAATATGCATAAAAAAAATTTCTATAACAAATTGAATTGAAAACCTGCTCACACTCGAATATATATATATATATATATATATATATATATATATATATATATATATATATATATATTAGACCTGTGTCGATTGATCATTTGTCAAGACCTGGGTCGATCATGACCCATTCGTTTGGTGATTGGGTTAAAAGAGTCGATCATTTCGATCATTTGGGTCGCAGTTCCTTTGTATATATATATATATATATATATATATATATATATATATATATATATATATATGTATATATATATATATATAATATATATATATATATTTATATATATATATATATATATATAATATATATATATATACATATATATATATATATATATATATATATATATATATATATATATATATATATATATATATATATATGTATATATATATAAATTTTGCACTTATAAAATCTAGTTCAATTATATAGATTTATGCACACAAATCAATTTGGACCATTCATTTTAATTATTAATTTCAAGACACAAAAATATAACTTTTTAGAAGATAAGGCACATGATGATTTTAGAAAGGCCATTTCTCTCCACAAACATTGTTCTTCTTCAATTGGAGAAGTTGAAGATAGATTCTTCAATTCTCAGGCTTTAGAACTTGATTAGTTACTATAACAAGATAAGATGAAACCATATAAAGCTCTCATATATTTGGTTACATATTACTACAAATTGGAACTGCATTTTAAAAGTATCACATACTTCAAAATATGGAGAAATGTGCATGATAATTATTCATATAAAGTTTCACTTACTAGATAATTTTTTTGACAATGCTCTTGTGAATAAGATGACTGCCAATTTACTAACACCATAAGCAACAAAATGCGATCGAAATTCATTTTGACATGTTGTCACAGCTTTCAAATCATAAACATTAACCGTACGATGAGCCTCTGAGGAAATATTCACAATTCTGGCATGATCTGATAATTTCAGTGACTTCAACAAATAATGGGTCAACACAAAGGGGCCTTGAAAAGGAAAAATGAAAAATTAATGATGAAAACAGATGTAATGACTGGTAACTCACCCAAATAATTAGTCTGAAAAGTTATTTCAAAACCGTCTTCGGTTAATACTTGTGGATGATAAAAAATTCCTGCATTATTGACTAAGGCATATATTTCATCGAATTCGGATTTTATGATCTCTGAAAACTGAAGGATGCTAGCAAAAGAAGCTAAATCTAAATGTTTGGCATATATTTCAGACCTGGGAAATTCACTCAATATCTCACATTTAACATCAAGACCTTTTTTAGTATCACGACATGCAAGAATCAAAGTAGCTCCTAAAACAAGAGAAATGTATTAGAGATTATGTAAACAAATCCTTGAAAGAGATGCTACAAATTAAGCATCAAAATGAACTTTGATATACCTCGCCTAGCAAGCTCTAAAGATAAAGCTTTTCCAATTCCAGAATTAGCCCCTGTTATTACAATCACTAAACCATCTAATCTTGTAGGACACATACAAATCCCGCCTGAAAAATAGCGCCTGAAAAATTAATGATATTTTTGCACAAGGTTATGTTGACTGAAGAAACTTACATAACTCCATAAATAACACTTCCGGCCACAACAGCTCCACTAATGTATTTCCACATTTTAAACAACGATCAGTGATTATTTTCTTGGAAAGTTCTGGAAAAAGAGGCCTCCAGTCAAGTGTAAAAGTTACAACAAATTTTGACAAGTAAATGAACCACAAAAACTGCTATTCAATTTAAATGATCACAGGAATGTGTATTGAGTTAAACGGAAATGAGGGAAACCAATAATATTAAATTAATATTTTCAACACCCGGAGAGAACAAACAACCCAGAGAGAAAATCTTCATGGATATAACCTTCTATTTTTCTTGAATATGTTTGAAAAAAAAGATTAAATGATAGTTCAAGTTCCCTGATTCTGTACATCATAGCTTAAATGAAGAGCCGATTTGTGCTAATATTTTGGACTCCTACACTTTAATTTCCTGTTGCCGAAAACGTTAATTTTCACTTAGGGGAATGACAGATTCTCCTTGTAGAGGACATCATCTAACTAGAGAATTTTTAGACCCGAAAACATGACTACTATGCAAAAGCATTCAAATAGGCGCAAATACATAAGATTATATTATTGACTGGAAGATCACATGAGACAAAGAATTAAATTACTGTTAGCAAGCAACGAGTAAACTAAGATACACTCACCAGGAAAAAATTACAAGAACAGAAAGAATAATAAATTTAGCAATTTGCAATTTGTTTGTACACTTCTATCACTTCATCTAATTTTAAGCTAATAAGAAAAGATATGACAAGTGACAAACAGCCTGCAACCTGCAAGCAAGCCTAATAATAGATTAAACCACGATATATAAACCATAGAGATATCACAGATAGGTTGCCTCACTTTGCCGGCAACATCGCGGGTAATACGTCACAGGCTACGTCACCTGTATGCTAGAGGCTGACCGTTACGCGTTACGTTACGCATTTCCGTAGTTTTCTTTTGTTGTACCGTCTGTTGATTATTGTGGTTTAAATTGAAGTTTTCGGAGTTTTCGTGTTGTTTTTATTTATAAACTTTATTAGTGTATCTATAGACTATTTTGAATTTAATTCAACTAAGTACTATATTTCTTGCCATCGCGGAGAGTCAGGTAATAATAAAAAATTTTACTCTATAATTTGAAATGCTTTTTAGATATTCTATTGTAGAAATGACTGAAACAATTTGTAGTGTGGCTACTTGTAAAAGTAACAGTGAAAGGGCAAAAAAGGAAGGGGAATTAATAAGATTTTTTACTCTCCCAAAAAAAAAGGAGTTTTTAAAACAATGGGTTCGTCTTTGTCGAAGAAAAGGCCCCTTTGATCCAAAAAATAAACTTGTCTGCAGTATGAAGATATGATTGAAGCTCAGATAACAAATAAATTGCCAAAAAGACTCAAAGAAACAGGTAAGTTGTCAATGAAATCTTGCCCGAAAAAAATAAGTGTTTTATTATATATATTTTAGCTATTCCATCACAAAATCTTCCATTGGCTCCTGAACAGAATATTAGTGAAAGGAGTAAGAGAATGAAGTTAAAAGAGGAAAAACGAATTGTTCAAAGTCTATTAATAGATGAAGGTGCCAAACAGATTGATTTGCCCCAGGATGTGCCAGCTTGTAGTTCGAACAGCATACAAGATAATCCAAGTCCACATGAAATTTTATTTCAAAAACATATCGATCTTCAAGAACAATGTGAAAAATTAAAGAATGAAGCACAACAAGACAAAGCAGAAATAGAAAACTTTATTTCCACAAACAAGAAATTGCAACTCAGTGCTGATGAAAGTGGAAATACGTTGGATGGAAAACTAAAAGAACTTTTAGGAGGTTTTTTAACACAAAACCAAATTGAAGTTTTATTAAATAATAAAACCAAAGCCAGATGGACCAGCGAAGAAATTTCTAAGGCGTTTACATTGAGATATTTTAGCAAACGTGCCTATATTTATGTTAGAGAAACATTAAAATATCCATTGCCAGGTATATCAACACTTCAAAGATGGGCATCGAATATTGATTTGCAACAAATCTGAAGAACATTCATTGAATAAAAGAAAACGTGACACCGATGAAGCTAGAAGATTTTATAAAAAAATGAGAAAAACTGTAACATAATCTATTATTCTATTATTATTGTTCTATATAAATAATATACATATACAATTTAATTATTACTTAGGTGTGTTAATTAATTTTAAACCATTTTTTCTTTGTTGTGTTTGTATTTTGATATAAATATATTTTGTCGTAATACTTTGTCTTATTTAAGACCCAAAATAACTATAATATAGGTACAAATAAACATTCATCGTGTAATTCATATAATACCGCCTTCGTTTAAGTTTTAATATTTTAATGGAAAATATACTTTTAGTTATCATTCATTGTCCTTTGTCCCGATTTTAATAAACTTGTCCTGTAATTATTAAAAACATTATTTTCATTACACTTGAGATGCTCGGAATTTGCCAACAGCATACTTGTGACGTCACGACTGGCCGTGTCATGATTGGTTAACCGTTATTATTCTACAAACCGTGATTACAGATAGAGTAGGCATGCAGGGCCGTATGCTCACTTGTTTCATTTTACGTTCGTCGTGCGCATGACGTCACTCAAGAACTTATTTGTATTGCTGAGATAGCAGTTTTGTATGTTTTTCTCTATTTACGCGTTTATTCAATTAGTTACAAAAAAAACTCTAGAGACAAAGAATGTTCTAAATGATCTGTCCTATCCCCTAAAGACAAAAGTTTTGCAATTTGTGATACTTATCACTAAAAACTCTTATTTTTTACTGTGAAATTTCTCTTCGAAGTATTAAAACGCGATTTTCATTGGAACGGTGCAAGAAAGAGTATACTGGGAAAGTAACTAATTTGTAGAGCACAAAATTTACTACAACACTAGTCTAGGAGGGGAATGCGAGATTAAATAAAAACGCGAAAACATTTTATAAAAAGTGGACTTTTATTTATGGTTTTTACACAGTCATATTTTTCCATTTGAATAGTTTCGAAATAGTAAATACCGGATTTCAAGATAACATTTCATCTCCTACATATCACGTATTCTACATTTTATTAATATTTAATAATTATAACAACTTACTTATTCCTTTTCTTATTCTTTTGGGAATTAAACCACAATATGTTTCTGTATTTTTTATTTCAACGTTTCGGTAGCGTTCTAGTTACCGTTGTGAAGAAATTTTTAAACAATTTTTGGTCCCTATCAGACACAACGAAAAAGTTTGACAACAAGACAATCAATAGGTAATATTTTGAACCTTGTTGTCAAACCAGTTTTCATTATTTACTATTTTGGCTTAAAAATGTTCCATGTGAATATTTGATGAAGCTGGTGAGAGGCAAGAGCCCATGGCAAGACCAAAATTCTGTTCATAAAAATCGTTATTGAATTGAAAATATGATTTTGTTATTTATAAGTAATGGGAACGTACAGAAGATATTAACAACTTAGATTACACATATCCACGACAAGATAAAAATGGTTCATACATTTAAAATAAACAGACTCAAATTTACGGTACCTGTACTAGTTAGTGTTATTTAGAATAAAATATAACAAAACAAAACCCTATTGAAGAAAATTACCAAAAAAATAATAACGATGAAAAACACGTGATGATTCGCTTAAATTTAAATCAATTTGCCAAGTGACCACTGTCAAATCTCTGTTTTATTAGGATAAAGTCTCCTATATTTTAATTAAGTTAAAGTTTGGTCTGTCAAACTTTTTCGTTGTGTCTGATAGGGACCAAAATTTTTTAAAAGATTTAATTCATCTTCACAACGGTAACTAGAACGCTACCGAAACATTGAAATAAAAAATACAAAAACAAATTATGGTTTAATTCCCAAAAAAATGAGAAAAAGAATAAGTAAGTTGTTGATTATTAAATATTAATAAAATGTAGAATACATGATATGTAGGAAATGAAATATTATCTTGAAATCCGGTATTTACTATTTCGAAACTATTTAAATGGAAAAATATGCGTGTGTAAAAACCATAAATAAAAGTCCACTTTTTATAAAATGTTTTCGCGTTTTTATTTAAACTCTCGCATTCCCCTCCTAGACTAGTGTTGTAGTAAATTTTGTGCTCTACAAATTAGTTCCTTTCCCAGTTTACTCTATCTTGCACCGTTTTAATGAAAATCGCGTTTTAATACTTACTCACAAATTTCAAAACTTTTATGTCTTTAGGGGATGGGACAGATCATTTAGAACATACTTTGTTTCTACAGTTTTTTTGTAACTAATTGAATAAACGCGTAAATAGAGAAAAACATACAAAACTGCTATCTCAGCAATACAAATAAGGTCTTGAGTGACGTCATGCGCACGACGAACGGAAAATGAAACACGGGAGCATCCGGCCCTGGATTAAACTATTAAACAAATGTAAAATATTTTGTGCAATTAAGAGATCTCTCTCTACAGTTATAGAGAAGGTACTCTTTAATTATACTCTGTGACTGATGAAAACTAGTTTATGGTAGGATTACAATCAATGGTATTCGAATACCACTAGATTCTTATTTTGACACACAAAAAAATAATTATCACACTTGTTGAGAAAAGATGGTCGAATACCACCTATTTCAAAAATCACTGGTATGTCAAGAATAAATTAATGTGCTCCTAGATTAAACTGGCAATTTTGTTGAATTGCGACTTTATACTCAGAATTTTGTAGAATTCTGATCTTGAAATATGTAAATTTATTATTTTCCAACATCATACTATGTGGCTATTCTAACATAATTGAATATTAAATTATTCAACAATCAAATCATGAAAAATAGGTAAATAAGTTGACCATAGTCAATTTCATATATTACATAAAAGTCTACTAGGAAAATTCTTCAATAATTTGAAAATTATCGAATTACTTTCCAAGGGAGCTGGTTATATGTATTCCGTGACGCGAAATCTTCATTCATAAAACAACAGCGAATTATAGAAAACATCAATTCACCCCGACTCAAAATCTGCATACAGCTGTTTCGATCTCATTAGATCACTTTAGTACAACTTATTTTACTCGCAGTGAATTAACGCATTTCTAATTGTTCCCCAATACAAATCGAGGTCGAACAACCCATAGCACCCTTTGCGGCAGATATTGTGAACCAACAATTCACTGTGTGGATCAAAAATACAGAATTCCGTAGCGATAACAAATACTTCCTGACATTAGATGTATATTCTGCATCACATACGCCACTGTTGCAGAGTAGACATCTTCTTGTCAGGAAATAAATTTTTTCTCGATACGGAATCCAATCTCAACAATGAATTGTTGGTTCCCAATATAGCGGAGGTTCCCAATATTAGCGGAGGGCGCTATTGGTTGTTGTCCCTATAGTATAGTTTTGCGATTAGTATTGGGGAACAATAAGAAATACATTAATTAACTCCTAGTCAAATAATCTGCACTGAAGAGATATAATAAGATCGAAACAGCAGTATGCAGATTTTGAGTCGGGGTAACTTGACGTTTTCTATGGGTGCATTCGCGTTGGGCGCTTACACGCTTTAAGCAACACCTCCTTATAGTAGAGGTCGTGTTGCTTTAAGCGCTCACGCTTAGAAGCACAGATTATTGGCGTTCGTGTTGGCCTACTAGCGCTTAGAGACGCTCACGCTTTGGCTTTGAGTATTGAAGGCGAATGTCAGATCTTCTTTTTACGCTTAGGTAGGCAAAAGCACGATAGTTCACGCAAATACCGTGCTTCAACATTTCTCTACAAAATTATTAATTATCGACAACAAAAATTAGGTTAGCTTACGCTTACTTAAGGCCCGGTAGTGTTAAGCGTTTGTGAGCGCGAGTCGACCACAGAAAACGAAGCTTATAAGCGCTTGAAGCGTGTAAGCGCCCAACGCGAATGCACCCTATAATTCACTGTTGGACTGTGAATGCAGATTTCGCGTCATGGAATACATATAACCAGCTCCGTGGCAAAGTTGTTCGATAATAATTATTATATATCTCTGCGGATAAACATGTTGAGACAAGTTGTACATAGTTGTCTGTGTGTGAATGGTTAGCTTTAGGTCAAATTAACATTCATTAAAGATAGACATAAAATGTACATATAAGGGTTGTTGCACAAGTAAGTTGCTTCCGGCACAACAGTTTTAGGCGGCACTACTCGGCTAGTAGAGTGGTAGTCTAAATTATAACAAAACAAGATGAGAGAAATCAGCAAACGAATAAAGCCTTTCAATGTATAGTTACACCTCGTGGATAACCCCATTGGACGGAATATTCCAAAATATTTAGTAACACCATTGTCCATACATAGTCCTAAGCCCTTCAATGAAAATTGAACTGTTATTTTAAAAACCGTCCTCGTATAAAATGTTTGTTCTGTGGTGAAATGCAAATGACATTATAACCAACTGGGCGCAGTCGCAATATTGTTTGTGATTGTTTCTAATATTGATATCTTTATCTTATGAGTTTTCTCACTGCTAGTTTTCAGTCTGAGTTGTGGTAGTGTCGGTTTATATTATCTGAGGTTTCTTGTGCCATATAATATGTTTTTGTTTTGGTTTTTCAACCTATGAAATATAGTTCTAGTGAATAGTGCAGTTGAAAATCAATTGAAGAGGATTATATTAATTTGTGTTCATTTTAAACAAGGTCAATCTTGAAAGTGCTTTCGGTATATGCAAAGAAGGTATATTTCCGTTCTCCGTTATTGCAGTCTCGCGACATTCGCGGCCAAGATGGCATTTACATCGCATTCTTTCGGTCGTTACATGGAAATCTGAAATTCTCACTACTGAGATGGCAATGTCAAACTTGTATTCTAAAATATCTACAAAGCCTGTGAAGAGAGGTCAACAAGAAAAGGAAAATATGTCAGTGACGCAGACGAGTACTTGGGTCAATGGTAAATAATTTTTTTGCCAATGACATTTTTATTTGCACGAGAAGATTGATCATTATAGTCTTTTAATCCATGACAGATAGGATTAGGTATTTCTTGACCAAATGGAGGTAAATGATCGTGTACACTTGTACAGATTTCAAAATTTCAACAAAATTTTTTCACGGCCTGTGAGTATCTAAATCAGTGATTTACCGTAGAAATATCAAATTTGAAATCTGTTAATTTAAGTATTATATTAGGACTTTAATATGCCAGGCATCTCTAATAAATTATTCATTAAGTAATTGCAAATTACATCTTCCTAGGTCCGTTATATTTTTTTCTAATGTTTTGAACAGCAATACAAGTTTTTATTTCACTTCCTTGATTTAAATTCTGAACAATATAAGAAAACTGCATAAATTTCACGTTTTTAAGGATAAATTATGAAGGTGAACCTGGATTTCTTCAGCAGAATGATATTTCCTTGAAGCCTTATAAAGAAACGCCTATTTGGTATTTTTTTCTGTCGGTCCAGTTGAATTTCTTTTGATTTCATGTTTTAATTCATTCATCAACTTGATATTTTATTTAATTTAAAATAATTGATACAAAATTAGAAGAAGAGGAAGCTGGTAAGTATGTTAATTTTCTTCGATTTATTTGGTACTTAATTAATGTACTATATAAAATCATGTTCATGTCGATTAATTTACTCATTGTGAAAATTTAATTATTTTGCATCTCTAATAGATTCCTCACTGTATTGATTATCATGGATTTGATATCATTTTGTATCATTTGTGTTCTCTAGTTATATGCTTCAAATAATTCTGCTGTATTCTCAACCAGGGAAAATATTCTCTTTAAAATCATTGTTGATATTTCTCTTAGTAGGATAATCTTTTTCACAATGACAAACAGTTTCGAAAGAGTGGAAGTTCTACTGAATATTTTTGAAATTGGTTCATGGAATGATACTATAAATTCGGGTAAATAAATATGTATTGCTAATTTTTAAAATTCCTTTAAACGCGATTTCAGTTGATTTTTTCAGTTCACTATAGATTTCTTGTATCGATTATTTTTGGGATAAAATTATTTTCTTCATTATTATTCAATATTATAGAGACTAGAACTATTTTCTCTACATTGCTTTTTTGAATTCTGCATCAGTAGGTTTTATCACATTCTACTTTATAATAATTTTTATGATTTTATAATATTTATTTATTTTCATACGTTAAATTAGTAGTTTTCTTGCAGTATATAGGTATGTGTGAAAATATATTTGATATTGAATTATGCTGAACATAAAATATTTTTCTGTTCAGATGTGAAATAAGTATATTGAACATTTGGTACTACTAAATTTTATTGAATACTTATATAAAACTTTTGACAGGTTATCATACTTTTTGCTATCATTGAAATAATTCTTGTATTCTGGATGTAATTGAATATTTTCATCACCATATAAATTGCAGTAGGTTGTAACCAAGGTTCTTACAATTTCTTTTAAAATCAAGTGTACTTAATAAAGTTATGTTCGAAATCCTTTTATAAGATGATTTCTCTGAATCTGAATAATCTTGTCGGATGTTAGAAATATTGAACATTATTTCAATGATTTTTTATTGAATATTGTTATTCTATCAATTTCAGCTGAAACTCTGTACAATGGAACTCTCAGTCAGTGTCCTCCACAAGTTGTTTCTCAAAGGGAGAGTATGCAGATTATGCAACCAGTCAGTGTCCCTGGATCTCCATTTTCTAGTCCATGTGTTTCCCCCATAAATTCTTTAGGTACTTTAGACCCTAATTGGCAAGCAACTAAGCCTACAGTCAGAGAGAGAAATGCTGCAATGTTTAACAATGACCTAATGGCCGATGTCAAGTTTATTGTTGGTAGCCCTAGTTCCACCCAAGTCATACCAGCACACAAATATGTCTTGGCTACTGGAAGTTCTGTGTTTTATGCCATGTTTTACGGAGGATTAGCGGAATGCAAGGAAGAGATTGAAGTGCCTGATGTTGAACCTTCAGCCTTCTTAACTTTATTGAAGTGAGTACTGCAGGTTTTCTTAATTTCTGAATGTTAATGTGGGAAATATTCACAGTTCTTCTATTCGTCCAGTTCTAAAGTTGAGTTGAGAAATAATTGGCACTTTATTTCTTTATCTTTAATGGGCTATAGTCCTTTTGTTATAACTAAGTAACTATTGAGATATTTTTTAGAAAATTTTACATACTTATATATTATCTATCTGTTACTGAAAGTCACATAGAGTTTTTTCTCAGCTTATTTATTTGTATATTTCATTTGTTAGCAACTATCTTGACTTGTCCAATACAATTGTATATAGTCTTAATGAATGAGTAAATATTATTATTATTTCTGATAGTACTTTGTTTACTCCTAAAGCATGTTTTTTCATGCTTGTGTTCAAAAGGAAACTTATTTTTCAGAATTTTTCAATAGAACAACCCTGATAAAAAGTAGTTGATGATTATTGGCTATCAGTTACATTTCAGATACATCTATTTCAGCAATCAATTTTTAGATAGTGATTATCTTTTCTTAAAAGCGAGTGCTGTTCCAAAAACTTATCACAAAATGAAAAAATAATTAATCGAAAAGTTTCTTTATCATAATAAAAAAAAATTATCATTTTCAAAACTTGGTACTTGGTCACAATATGCCATTTTCTTGATAATACAGATATTGGAGAAATACCTTGAATACTAACATAGATACAATAATAGGATATATCGAGGGGTTGACCGCGGTGCAATTTTGGTGTACAACGTCCAGGAATTTTATGCAATTTTTTGCAATTTTTTGCAATTTTATGCAATTTTTTGCAATTTTCTGCAATTTTTTGCAATTTTCTGTAATTTTTTGCAATTTTCTGCAATTTCATTCAATTTTTTGAATTTTTCTGAATTTTTTTGCAATTTTATGAAAATTTTTCGGAATTTTATTATCAATTTGTGGACTTTTCTGGAATTTTTGCATTTATTTCATAATATTTCGAAAACTTCCATAATAGGTATTCATGATATTATATTCTCTATAGTTCGTTATCGCGTATAAACTGAATGCTAGGGAACATTGGACTGTAGCTCAAACCTCAAACCTTTAAAGTTGAATACAAAACGTCGAAAATTAATCCGGAACATTTTTGGGATATTGTCGGGAAATATTTTGGTAATACAATCCCGGAATTCATCAAAAGTATTTTGAAATTACAAGGAATAGACAATGCTTTCGCTATGAGAGCATTGAAAGAGGAAGATAATCCAAATCAAATCATTTGTTCGAGATGATTTACCTGAATTGATTCCAAAAAGCGATTATTCCAAATATTATGAACATTTATATAGCGAACGCCTTCAAAAATTCAAATTTTTACTGGGCTATAAGAAACTGAAGTTTTTTGGAACGAAGTTCCTTATCGCGTGTTGCGAAAGGGGGCTAGACGGATTAAATTAAGACCAAAAGTTGTACCGACACTTTTTGCGCGCGCACGCCGTTTTTTCTCTCTTTCCGTTCTCTCATCCCGTCTCTTTCTAATCCCACTCCGCTACGTCGCCAATGCATTGATGTGAAACATCGAAATCATTGTGTATAAGTTATATGTATGAAAGAACAGATTACGACAGGAATCAGATATGGCATAATGAAAATATGAAGCTTTACAAATTTGTGCCATAAAATAATGACTACGTATTGTAGGTTTATATTCATATTCAATTATATAGCGTGGCGATACGTTATCCTCTCGTTATTATCACTCTTGCGTCTTCAAAATTACATAGCGTTGTAAAATTTTTTGAAATTTCTCTATGAATTTCCTGAAATTTTTTGCAATTTATTACAATTTTATACAATATTTTGCAATTTTTTTTCAAATTTTCCGTTTCATTATTTGAAATTTTTTTGGTATTTTCTGAAATTTTCTGGAATTTTTGCAATTTTTTGCAATTTTTCGCAATTTTCTGCAGTTTTTTGCAAATTTTTGCAATTTTATGCAAAATTTTGCAATTTTATGCAATTTTTTGCAATTTTTTGCAATTTTATGCAATTTTTTGCAATTTAGTATTTTAGTGTACATGATTTCTTAACGCGGTTAACCCCTCGGGATATATATTTATTGTATAAACATGTAAGTACATATAAAAGAAAATTTAAACGAAACAATCATTAACCATGATACATGATATATGCAATATTCTTATCATGAATAATAACGCGAAATACATAGAATAATCCGATAAGAGAACCTTGTTAAGAAGCATTAAGTGATAAATTTCTAACATTATGTTTAAACATCACAGGACTCATATGCAAAGCACTCAGATATTTATTTAATGGATTGACTGCTACGTATACAAATCTTCCTTAAAACTTGTTAGTTCTATGTATTAGCACTTTGAAAAAATCAAAGTAACATAAACAAGTTTATCCGCTATCAATGAATAGAAGAGAGTCTTTCTAATCCCTCCACATGTACTGATTGCAGAAAGTCTACTTTCTTATTGTCAATTTATATTCAATGTTAACATTCTCATTTACTCCTAATAATTTACGATTTGTTTCAGTTTTTTATTTCGTGTCTGGTTTTTTATTTCATTTCATATTGAGTTGTTTTGTTTCATCAATTATTTATTTTCATTTTATTTTATATAGATTCTTAATTTTCTTCTTCTTCTTTTTTTTATATATATTGTTTTTTTTTGTTTATTTTGTTACTTTGTTTTTCATTGATTATATTTTTTTTTGGTAGTTTGAGGTTGAGTAGAATAGCTTTGCTAGACTTTGCCTCTCATAATCAATAAAGTCCTTATTATTATTATTATTATTATTTATTTATTTATTTATTTATTTATTTATCTTTATTCACAGGGCAAGCCCAATACATTAAAAATTACAATGTGTTTATGGCTAGAAGCCTACAAAAATATAAACTTGATTACATAAAAAAAATATTAAGTTATTCAATTCATTCAAATTTTAACAATGATTTTGATAAATTTTTTATTTTGTACAAATGTGTGTTTGGATCAAACCAGTCTACGATTTTATTACATAACATAAATATTCTATCAATAATTCTCTCTTTATCTCCCTGACGACAATTGTTAGGTTGAAAATCATAAACATTATGACGAAGGTTGCGGGGGGGTACATAAAAATTAAATTGACTCAATATTTCAGGTACATCAATTAAATTGACCAAAATTTTATACCCAAAGATCACATCAGCTCTATCCATAGCTGATTCAAAATTTGAGATTTGAAATCTCTGATATAGGGGAACCAAATTGTGATCTGTAAACGGAATTCTCATTCCAGTTCTATACCCTGCATACCTAATAAATACTCTATTGAGAGATTCCAACTTTCTTATCTCTCCCTTATCTTTGGGTCTCCAAATAGGAGAAGCATACATAACTGTTGAATACACAAAGGAGAAATAAAGTTTTCTAAATGTTTCAATGTTGTTAAACTTATTCGTAAACCTCTTAAGAAAATAGATTTTCTTTTGACCTTTTAGAAAAGTAAATTCGTAGTGCTGCTTAAAAGACAATTTGTCATCAAAAATTACACCTAAATCTTTCGTAAAATTCACTTGATTTATAAGTTCATTACTAAGGGAATATGGAAGAAGCCAAATAGATCGTGATCTACCAAACCTAATGTGGAAGCATTTATTTACGTTGATATTCAATCCATTAGCTACACACCAATTATTAAAGCTATTCATGTCATATTGCAATTTATCCATATCCTCGTAGGAGGTGATTTCTCTAAAAATCTTTGCATCATCAGCGAACAACAAAATTTTACTATACAGGATTTGATCTATCACATCATTAATAAAAATGAGGAAGAATAAAGGGGCCAAATGAGTCCCCTGTCCTACTCCCGAAAGAACACTGATTAAAAAAGAGTAGACATTCCCGATTTTTACTATTTGTTTTCTATCATGAAGATAAGATGAAACCCATCGAAGGAGACTACCACCCATGCCATAGGCATATAGTTTTCGGAGTAAAAGTTCCAAATTTACTAGATCAAACGCTCTCGAAAGATCTGTATAAATAGAATCTACCACATAGCCAGAGTTTAGTTGCTTTACTAAGAATTCATGATAAACTGTTGAATTTGTAACAGTTGATCTGCCATCAATGAAACCATGTTGTTGCGGAACTATGAATCTCAGAAAATAACCGAAAATTTTGTGGTAGACAACAAAATCAAGCAGTTCAGCAAATACATTATATTTATTTACAGGTCTGTAATTATTTATGTCCGCATTATCCCCGCCTTTAGGTAAAGGAATAATATACGAAATTTTCCATGCGTCTGGGTAAATCCCAAGAGCTAATGAAGCATTAAACAGTTTGGTTAACCAGACTATAATTAAATCTGAACATTCTTTTATCAGTTTGGGATGTATGCCATCAGGACCAGGGCTAGAATCTGGTCTTAAATTGTTAATGGCATCTTGAACATCGATCTCAGAGACTTCTAATGCATTTATATTATCACTAATATCGAATGTGATATTAGTTCCACTTAAATCTAAATTTTTGTATACACTACTAAATTTCTTAGCAAACAAATTAACAACATCTTTAATATTATCAGCGACTCTATCGTCTAAATACATAACTGAGGGATAAGAATTCGAAAAGCTAATGGATTTGGCATATCTGTAAATTTTTCTGGGATCAGAAGAAAGAGATTCTTCCCTACTGTCAATGAACTCTTTTTGATCCTGTGTAATTAAGAATTTGCATCTACTTCTTTCTTTCTTGAAGAGTTCATAATAAAAAGTGGAATGGTAGGTTTTATAGAGTTTATGAAATTTCTTTTTATTAAGTATGGCAATTTTAAGTTCATTAGAATACCAGTGGGGAAATATTTTAGGTTTAACTAGAAAGAGTGGTACAAATTTATCAATGGTTTCCTTAAATATTTGGTTTGTGTCAAAAAGAAACTCATTTAATGCCATCCCATTAACTTCTGCAATGTCAAATGAAATGTTATTTATAGCAGATCTAATCTCCTGATAATTTGCTCTATTGAAATCATAAATTCTTTCAAACGATTCAACTTTCGGAATAGATGCAACACCTAAAGAAATTGATTATGGATAATGAAATGAGTCGCTTAAAAATATTGATTCTTCTGCTACCTCAAGAAAGACATCTTTGAAATTACCAAAACACAGATCCAAAATATTACCGTACATATTCTTATTTTGATTAAATTGATAAATGTTATATAGGTCACAGAACATGTTTACGATCGATTATTATTATTATTATTATTTCATCTTCCCTCAACTACTAAGCAATATTCTAAATAACTGAAAGTGGAGCGTAGTTTCTCACCTTAGAAATGCATGAATCAGATGGTAATAACAATATTAATCTTTATTTCAATATATGAGGATACACTAAATAAATTATGTACACCCTAAACCAAAATAGGTCTAGGACCCATACTGAAAGCATACGTCTATGTCTCTTTTTCCAGGTACTTATACTGCGATGAAATACAGTTGGAAGCTGACACCGTCTTGGCCACCCTGTACGTAGCCAAGAAATACATCGTTCCGCATCTAGCGCGCTCCTGCGTCAATTATCTAGAAACCAGTCTGACCGCTAAAAACGCTTGCCTTCTACTAAGCCAGTCGAGGCTCTTTGAGGAACCCGATCTGATGCAAAGATGCTGGGAAGTCATTGACGCGCAGGTAAGACTGTCGCATTCTCTCTCTTGCTTGAGCTTGAACAAATCGAAGGACTCATCGCCGCACAAGAGGCAGCAACTGAGTCTGAGCGTTCACCATCTGAAACAGATTCAGTGAATTGGTGTGATATTTTGACAATTGTAGCTAGCTCAAGAAATACTTGAAAAGGTTGTGCTTTATTGATATTAATAATTAAGGTTACGCTTTCATAACCGTATATGGAAAGTATTTAGCCAATGATAAAAAATCTGTTTTATCTAACCAAGTCAATTTCTTTTCGACAATGCTCGTACCGTTAATAACTTAAGATTTTCAAATGTTGACGAAATAATTGAGTTTGAATTAGCTCTATGACTAGCAAGGAATATTCGTCTATCCAATGGGTGAAATGTACCACCCAATGCCTGCCTTTCTATGTTGGACATTATTTGAGTAATTTGAAATTATGCGTTAGATAAGAAAGAATGTTTCAGTTTACGGTGTACAGGGTGGGCCAAATTGGACACTTTTAAAGGGAAAGTCCTGTTTTTAAACTAGATAGATGAAAACTGATGGCGGTGTCTGAGGCTCAATTTTTATGACAAACTCAATGGTGAAAACCGCATATCGATATATGTCATCGTTTCTGAGTTACAGCATGTTTTTCGAAAATGTTCATTTTCGAAAAATTGCTGTAAAACTTTTTTCCTGTCAAAAATTCTTTGGTTCTATGAAAACATCCTCGAAGCACTTTTTTACGTAGAATTCAATGGTTTAATTAATTTATTTTTTCATATCATACATCAACAGTTATTGACGGAAAAATCATTTTTTTAAATGAGACACCCTGTATATTTATGCATATTACGATAGAATTTAAAATTACCATTTCAAAAATGTAGCACACTTGACGTTTTACTAGAGTCATCTCTGAAATTCAGAGCTTTCAAGTTTATTCATGTAGACTTTGAAACGCACACTATGAACAAAGTAGGCTTTGGACGAAGCGGCAATAAAACAGGAACATAGACCTTATAAGGTCTATGAAACCGAAGCCGAATCTATGGTACGGCGCATGCTTAGTTCTTATATCAAAACACATTCATTGAGGTAAAATAAGCTCGTGTATTCATCACTGATAACGTCTAATATACTCGAAACATCTGCAAGTGTATGTTTTCAAGATTGTAAACGCGTAAAACGTTCCTTGTCTCAGAAGTATTAATGTATGAATATTGTCTAATGCAGAAAAATTGATTTTCTGATCAAAATAAAAATGTGTGAAATATTAGTCGCTATTTACAATAGAAAGGTGAAATGATTATTTCCTGATGTTCTAATTGCCATAATATGTATTTCGACAATGTTGCTTTAATATGTGAATTCTTAGAACCCAACAACTTGAAACAGTGAAATTGTACGATCATTTTCATTCGATACTTTTGAGTTGTTGTTTCATTTTAATTCCGTTGATTTCTTCTTTAATCGATTTACTCGAAAGAAAACCTTAAGGCTTTCCATACTTGTGTTCCCGATTGTAATATCTCGCAAACTGATCGCAGGAATGGAATGAAAAATTTATCAATTTGAACTGTTTTAATTTCAATGCAAAACATACAATTTCAATTTTCGATTGTATTCCTTGTGATGATCCTTGAACAAAACTGGAAAGAGTAAAACGTAGGTAAAACATACGAAATTTGATTCAAAATGACAACAAATGGTCACGTTCATTTTAAAATTGTTGAATTTCATTTCACGATGGATTTATTTTTGTACAAATTTTGATGAAATAATTTAATGCGTGGTTCATTGAGAGAACTATTAATGGTTGCTGTCATTTATCCAACCTATCCAGGGACTATGTTATATTTCTTTAATCAGTTGAAAAAACGGGTTCCCATAAATAATATTGATTTTACTAAGTATTTTTTACAAATATCCGACATTTCGATTGTAAATTTGAAAATAATGGTGCTGTATTAATTAATATGTTAGGGCGTTTAGAAAAATATTTATTTAGTTAGAAGCAGTTTACTCATTCTTATTCTCAAGGTGCCAATCAAAAGGCAACTGTATAAATGTTTAAAACAAAATGAAATCTTAAATCAATATATATATATATATATAAAATATATATATATATATATATATATATATATATATATATATATATATATATATATATCACTCACCGGCACGAAAACCGGAGCAGTTGAATATTTTTAAATAAACTTCAAATTTGAATGCTTTGTGATGTTTTATTATTATAATATCTTATACACAAACAAAACAACATGTTTCACGTATTTTCTAACAACAATTAAACCTTTAATTGAAGACAAAAAGTGTTTTTCAGTAGAAATCATAAATTCCATAGATCTCACTACTGCAGTGTGCATAGTTGGCCATTAACCCATCTCAACAATGCTGTTGTTGTCATTGTTGTGAGGAATCTGACAGATCGAAAAATGTTTGAAAGTTGTTCTGCATAAAAAATATGGATGTTAATCCCGACACAGCGGCTGCTATTGTTGCGTTGCTTCAAGACGGAAGAAGTGAGCGATATGCTTCCCGAGAGTATCATGTTTCCAATAGCACTGTTCACCGTATTCTCACACGTTTTCTGGAAACTGAAGGTTACACCAGACGACCTGGAACTGGTCCCCGACGCAGAATTAGCGTTCGTGATGATCGTTTTATCATCTTACAAAGTCTGCGAAATCGTCATGCTACAGCTGTTGAAATCAGAAATCGACTTCAGAACGTCCGGCAAACCAACGTAAGCGAACGAACTGTTAGACGACGAATGAGAGAAGCCAATCTTATCAGTTGTAGACCTGCAACAGGCTCAGAACGTCTTAGGCCTCACCGTGTTGCGCGACTTCAGTTTGCCAGAAATCATCAGCACTGGGGTGAAAATGAATGGGGGCGCGTTTTGTTCACCGATGAGTCCAGATTTCGCCTGCGGTCTCCAGATGGTCGTGAGAGAGTATGGCGAAGGCCACACGAGCGTTTTGCAGAATGTACCTTCAGTTCTAGGACAGGATACCAAGGGGGCTCAGTTATGTTGTGGGCCGGAATTTATCTAGAAGCACACACAGAATTGTACATCCTTCCGAGAGGATCCTTAACCGCTGCCAGGTACATTGAGGACGTTCTCCAAGATTTTGTCGTCCCTTATGTTGGCTTCATTGGAAATGACTTTCTTCTGATGCATGATAATGCCCGACCTCACACCGCGATAATAACTCAACAGTACTTAAACGAGGTAAATATTCCTGTTATGGAGTGGCCTGCGGTAAGTCCGGATGTTAATCCCATAGAACATGTTTGGGACATGCTTGGGCGAAGGATCCGAAGTCGTGTTCCTGCTCCTTTAACTTTAAATCAGTTGCGACAAGCTCTTCTAGAGGAATGGGAACTTATTCCACAAGTGGACATTCGTCGCTTGATTTAAGGCATGCCAAGGAGGATAGAGGCAGTAATTCGAGCACGTGGGGGCAACACCCGTTATTAAGAATGCGGCTCCCCAGTTTTTGCTAGCAAGTCGTTTCAGTTTTGATTCATTTAAGGTAATTTTTACACAACACGAGTTTGTGCGTTTTCGTCCTAGTTTCTCAAATTGTTACAAAACACTTATTTTTTTCAATTATATGTTTAATTGTTGTTGGAAAATACATTAAACATGTTGTTTTCTTTGTGTGTATGATATTATAATGATGAAACATCACAAAGAATTAAAATTTGAAGTTTGTTTGAAAATATTCCACTACTCCAGTTTTCGTGCCGGTGAGTGTATATATATATATATATATATATATATATATATATATATATATATATATATATATATATATATATATATATATACATAATCTCTTGATAATTATTAGCAATAACAGGCTTGTTGAATCTTAAAAAACTCGATTTTATTAAAAAGTTGACGTTTCGCCTGTTATTGCTAATAATTATCAAGAGATTAGAAATAGTTCACAGGCAACAATAATTCGAATAAATAATTACATATACATATATATATATATATATATTTATATATATATATATATATATATATATATATATATATATATATATATATATATATATATATATATATATATATATATATATATATATATATATATATATATAACAAAAACTTTCAAACGTTGTTAACAAAATAACAGTTGGAAACGTTTACTTGATTTGAATGACATTTCTAAATGTATTGAATAAATTTTAAGAGTTTTAAGATTTATAGACTGACAAATAATTATTCTTCACAGAGTCTTTTTCTATCCTCTATTACTATGAATTTCTCAACAACGTGTATTAAGAAAATCGCGACTGCGGTTTCGAACGTCTTAGCATGAAGGTATGCTGGAAACTGCAGTTGTATCTTTTATAATACCATCTGTTTGGTAGTTTATTACATAGTAAAATCTTGTTATTTTTTTTAAGTGTGCTAACACTGGAATTAATGGTTATAAAAAAAGTATAGTCAAGAAATGGTTGAGGATACTACATTTTAGACTTTCCAATCGGGCCACTAAAAATTTAATATGTTGAATAGAGTTGATGTTTGGAAAGAAGTTTTTGCTTCTAGCAAACCTGCACAATATTTCTATTTTTTCTTCAAAACTTTGTTCAGTTATGGGATATCAAAAACGAAATGCCTTTTCCCTAATAAAAGACTAGCGTTTTCGTAATTTTTAGGATTTCGTTATGCTCGGAAGTTATCGTGTTCATATAACGGTATGTTCAATTTTTTTTACACTGGTTTCGAAATTTTCATTGAAGGTTGAACTAAAGACATTTTTAATCAAATTTCATAGGCCGTACGGAGCTTAAAAATTGGGGAAACCCGTGTAAAGGAGAAACCTACACTATTCAATTAATTATTATGTAAATTTGAAGAAAAGTTTTTATTTTTCTTCTTCAAAATTAAATAATCCCAAAATTCAAGTCCTGTGTTCCTTCAACACTATATTCTCGAGTGCGGGTATATTATGACTGTCACTCCACTCCCAAAAAAGAACCTTTCCCATCTCCTGCTTACTGTGGAATTTTTCTTAAACAAATTATTTTTATATTTCTTTTTTTTAATGATCAACCATCGGAAAAAGCGAAAACGTATAACGCTTCTCAGATTGCGGTTTATGTAGTATTTAAATCGCTGAAAGTTATGGTCGACCGAAAACACCTCTGAGGGTAGAGCGTTCGATAGGTTCACGGTTCGGTTCAGAAACGCCCTCTGGTCGACGGATGTTCTCACTGACGGGATGTGCACTGCAAATTATTGTGTATTATCTGCATATCTTGTGCTTCTGGTGGAATAATGCAGGTATTACCTGCAGAACACCTGTCGTGATAATATCTGGAAAATGACAAAGTCGGCATTTTTCAGCAGATTTTCGAGTGAATGAAGGTGAGAGATCAATGACGGTTCGCCTATAAGCCTCACTGCGCCTTTCTGAATTGATCCAAGCAGATGCAATGAGTGTTTTGGTGCAGAAATCCAAGCATGAAAGCAGTATTCCAAAGCTGGGCAAACCTGAGCTTTATAAAGCAATAAAGCATATTTTTAGCACGAAAAAATAACTAAGCTTATATGTAGCTGACTTAGCAATGGTAGAGACATGTTCGTGTCAGGTGGAAAATTGGAATTAACCCCAATGTCCAAAATATGAACTTTATTGGTTAGTTGAATGGTTTGGCTTTCCAATGATAACTGAGGATCGATGAGGGAAGTTTTTCTTGGAAACCTGGTTGCTTGTTTTCTGGTGCCATTGAATGCAACCAAATTGTCAGATCTCCAGCCATACGTAGAACATTTTTATTTATCAGAAAAAGCGTCGGTCACAAGATAGACCCTTGAGGAACACCAACTTTCGAAGTAAGCACCTCAAAAAACAATTTCGAATAAAATACTATTTGAATTATTCTGAGTGATCTTACCAGAAAAGCTAATTTCAAATATATTCTAACTGTGAAGTTCAATAGCTTTTAATATCAAACACCTCATAAAGTTATAAATTTTTGTTTAAATATTCTAAATGGTCAAAGTTCCGCTTTTGGAAATTTTGTTTCTTAATCCATATAATCAAGTTATCTTCATTCGGTTCAAAAAATATAGTACATAAACGTGTTTTTCTCAACTTTTCAAATGTACTCATATTTTTTGGAGGATGTTGAAAAATTTTTATTTCAAAGTTGTTGGGTTTTATGGAAAAGTTCAATGTTAGAAGTTTTGTGTGTCAATCTTGATTTTCGAAGGTTCATTGTACATGTGAAAACTGAACATATTTTTTCTTTAAAAAAAAATCATTGTGAACAATTTTGTGAAAATTAAAAATGAATGTTAATTGTGAATATCGAATCTATTTTAGATGATTCGATAGCTATCAAACCAATTGCTGTATCGATTTCGTGAATATATGGATTAAAGAACAATAACTCTTTGATTATTGAAATTCTGACCTTATGCCCTGTATCCTATCTTTTCCAAACAATGGGGTTTCAAAGGCTCAATTATTTGCGAATAATGAATATACTAAATTCTTTTGGCAAATGATTGCGTACGAATCTTGAAAAGGTGGAAATGAAACAAACTTAAGCAGTTGACATGCTCAACTATTAGGTATATAAATTGTTCATTTTATTTCCGGCATTATTACAATTACTGGAAGTATCTAGGTTGTTCGGAAACAGAAATTTCACAGTATGGAAAATCAAAAAAATTAAGATTAGGTACCTGTATACTTCATTTTATTTCGAATTGTAGAAACAGTTGATGACTTGTTTGAATAAGTTTTCGTATTTCGTAGTTTATTATGTTTTGAAGGTTTTTCAAAAACTTAGTTTCATTAAATATGTATATATATATATATATATATATATATATATATATATATATATAAATATATATATATATATATATATATATATATATATATATATATATATATATATATATATATATATATATACACATATATATATATATATATATATATATATATATATATATATATATATATATATATATATATATATATATATATATATACAGGGTCACTCACGGTGGATGGTAGGTTAGACGTTTACGGAGAACATAGGACAAACATAGCTCCAATTAAATGTTCATTACTAAGGTATTTAGATTCGTAGGACGCTGAAATTTTAGGCGTAGTTTACCAAGGTCCGACGTATTAGTAATATTCAAAGGAATTTGTTCTCCAGGGTTCTTCAAAATTTCCGATTTTAACGATAAATACAAAAATGGTAAAAAGTGCATTTTTTCAAATGTAATACCCTGTATATTATTGAATATTTCGGAAGAAAATTTAAATTTCTTTCAAATGATGTATCATGTTCCTATACCTAAAAAGTCAGGTTTCCGAAATAAAAGCAAGTTTCTATAAAAAACGGATTATTTTGCCATATTTTGTATTAGGTAGCTATGAAATGTCAAGAAAGATGTCATTATGAAAATTTGACAATTAGTGCATCAACAATAAAACGTTCGCGCGTTCATTAACGAAAATTTGATTTGAAAACAATCAAAATGGAAGGCAATAACTATTCTCATGAAGTTTTGATGAAGCTATTTATTGTACATGGTCAATGTGGCCAAATAATAGCAAGAACATGCAGAAGATTCAATGAAATGTATACCTATTAACAACTAATAAACGAGAGAAAATTTGTACGTTTACAAAATAGTTCTGTCACTTATGGGTCAATGCTGAAACCGAAACGAAAGTAACAGGTTTTGGTAAATTTCGTTTCGCTTTCAGTATTGACTCATAAGTGATAAAATTATTTTGTAAACGTACAAATTTTCTCTCGTTTATTGGTTGTTAATAGGTATACATTTTATTGAATCTTCTGCATGTTCTTGCTATTATTTGGTCACATTGATCATGTACAATAAATAGCTTCATCAAAACTTCATGAGAATAGTTATTGCCTTCCATTTTGATTGTTTTCAAATCAAATTTTCGTTAATGAACGCGCGAACGTTTTATTGTTGATGGACTAATTGTCAAATTTTCATAATGACATCTTTCTTGACATTTCATAGCTACCTAATACAAAATATGGCAAAATAATCCGTTTTTTATAGAAACTTGCTTTTATTTCGGAAACCTGACTTTTTAGGTATAGGAACATGATACATCATTTGAAAGAAATTTCAATTTTCTTCCGAGATATTCAATAATATACAGGGTATTACATTTGAAAAAATGCACTTTTTACAATTTTTGTATTTATCGTTAAAATCGCAAATTTTGAAGGACCCTGTATAATGGAGAACAAATTCCTTTGAATATTACTAATACGTCGGACCTTGGTAAACTATGCCTAAAATTTCAGCGTCCTACGAATCTAAATACCTTAGTAATGAACATTTAATTGAAGCTATGTTTTGCACAAAAAAATGAGGAAACCATTTAATTTCTCGAAAACCTCTGGAGATAGGTATAGGGAAGTATCATACAAAAACAATTGGAAAATGGTAGAGATGCAAAAAATGGAATAATATATAGGGTGTCTCATTTGAAATTTCACAGTTGCTGCTACTTTTTAGTATAAGCGGCAACGCCGCAGCGCTACTATTATTTTAGATCGATAGAGCAAATTACCCATGAAACCAAATTTTCAGAATAATCCGATGTCCCGTTCTCCGTAAACGTCTAACCTACCATCCACCGTGAGTGACCCTGTATATATATATATATATATATATATATATATATATATATATATATATATACAGTGCTTTCATGATGAAAGGAACAAATTCATTAAAAAATTAGGTTTCTATTTCATGTTAAAATCCTCGGACAGGTCGATTAGTATTTTTATTTGGGCAATTTTCGCAATAAAAATTTTGTATACAGGGTGTCTCATTCAAGAGCTATGGCTTTGTCATTAGTTTTTTTAAAGGTAATACCCTGTATATTATTTCACTCTACAATTCTACGATAAATTCTTATCACTTTTTGTGAACATACCATATGCCTCAACTTGATGGATTCCCAGATTATAACGGAGATAGTGGAGCACCTGGAGATTTAAAATGTGGATTAAAAGTACAAAAAAAAATTTTGGTAAACATTGTCATTAAATCTGAAGAATGAAATTTCACATGTACCATCTGAATTCATTCACTAGTGCTGTATAGTCCGCAGTTTTCACGTTTTTAACGCTCCAGGCACTACACTACTTCATTGTTTAAGAAAATGCAATTACTTGAGAGAGAACGTATTGAAGTACTTATGATGATTGGTTTTGGAGATAGGGTGCGTTCACAAGAAGAAGTCTGCAATCTATTCAATGAAAATCATCCTGATCGTCCGCCAATTACTAGATCGACAGTCAGCAAAATTGAATCAAAATTCAGGAGATACGGCCACGTTAGAGATTTACCTAAAGGAAGACCACCGAGAGTATCTGAAGAAACAGTGCTGAACGTTCTACTAGAAACCCAAGATAACCCTCATACATCCATTACTACAATTTCCAATAATTTCAATTTATCAGTAGGGTCCGTGCATAAAATACTTAAGGTAAATAAGTATCATCCCTATAAAATTAAGCTGGTACATGAATTATTAGAAGACGATTTTGACCGCAGAGTACAGTTTTGTGAGCAGATTCTTGAAATTCATAATCAACATCTAAATTTCATTACAAACATAATTTTTTCTGATGAAGCCACCTTTACTTTAAATGGCCACGTCAACAGACAAAACTGTAGGTATTGGGCGACCGAGAATCCTCATTGGAAAAAGAATGCCACACACAGCGGCCTCAAAAAATTAATACATGGGCAGCGATTGTTCGAAATCGTATAGTTGGTCCCTATTTTTTTGAAGGAACACTAAACGGAGAGGACTACTTGAACTTTCTCCAGTTCGAACTCATTCCGGCTTTAGCTGTTTTGTTTCCTAACCCACAGGATCCTGACATACCTAATAACGAGATATGGTTTCAACAAGATGGGGCACCTCCTCACTATTCAATCGCTGTTCGACAATTTCTTGATGCAACTTTTCCCAACAGATGGATAGGACGGAGAGGTCCGATTGAGTGGCCGCCAAGATCACCGGACATAACCCCATTGGATTTTTTCTTATGGGGTTATTTGAAGTCTAAAGTTTATTTGAATAGACCAAATAATATTGATGATCTAAAAGAGAGAATCAGGCAGGAAATAAGACTTATCAGTCCAGAAGTAATTGAAAATGTGCAACGGGAAACATTGAATCGACTTCAAAAATGTCTCGAAGTAAACGGACAACAGATTGAACATATGTAAAAATTAAATTAGTAATTACATTTGTGTGTTTTCATACCGTACCTCTCATTACCCACTATCTCCGTTTCTGGCAATCCATCGAGTTGAGGCATATGGTATGTTCACAAAAAGTGATAAGAATTTATCGTAGAACTGTAAAGTGAAATAATATACAGGGTATTACCTTTAAAAAAACTAATGACAAAGCCATAGCTCTTGAATGAGACACCCTGTATACAAAATTTTTATTGCGAAAAATGCCCAAATAAAAATACTAATCGACCTGTCCGAGGATTTTAACATGAAATAGAAACCTAATTTTTTAATGAATTTGTTCCTTTCATCATGAAAGCACTGTATATATATATATATATATATATATATATATACAGTGTGCCCAAGAAAGTATGTACCGGCAAGATTTTCAGTTACTCTCACTAGATGTTGCTGAAAGTTAAATTTAATTTTGAAAAATGGCAACATTACTAAATATAAAAAATAAATGTCAAACATTTTAAAAAAACGTCATTTGAAAAAGTATAGTATAACGTAAGTAAAATATTTAGCTTTTCACTTTTTGGAGCTGTATGTGAAATTTTTATATTATTTATGTCTGGAAATGTGTGACCTGAATCTAGAAAGTGTTGTACAAAATTTGAGTTTTCTTTATTTAATATGAAGGAAGTATATCTAGTGGCAACATTTTTGCCATATGTGACAGCTATTTATACTCACTACAACTAAGCTTATATAACTAGAACTGTCCACTATTATTAAAACTACAGAACAATGCTTAAAATGTACATTTGCTTGAAATTGTGATAGTACTACGAAACTACAGAACATTCATATAAAAATAATTGATTAAAAAAAAACTATATAGCAGCGAGCTGCATTAGAAGAGCAGGTTTTCATAACGGAACCAGTTTGAAAAATCTATTAATTCATATAAGTTATTTTTCCAAATTCAAAATAGTTTTTCATCTAATAAGATAACCAACTTTCAACCCTATTGCTCGAAAATTGCACCTTCTATCGTGTAAACAATTATTTTCTCCCCCGGGAGTCGACCCCCCCGTACCAAAACCAATCCCATTCAATATATCATACGACACTACTTATTTCCAAACTTTCAGCCCTATTGCTAAAAATTGCGCTCGATATCGTGTGAACAAGATTCATTTCCTCCTCCGGGGGGTCAACCCTCCAACCAATTCGTACCAAAATCAATCCCATCCAAAATATTATACAAATATCTTGGATATATATATATATATATATATATATATATATATATATATATATATATATATATATATATATATATATATATATATATATATATACAGGGTGATTCATTAATACGTGTAAATATTTTAACGGGAGAATTTTGAGCCCAAATAATGAAGATCTAACCCAATTTGCTCATATAAAATATTTCTCCTTACTGAGTTACAGGGTGTTTTATTTCGATTATTAAAAATGAATTTTGTTCATTACTTCAATGCTGCTTGATATTTCTTTATGATATTTGGCAGTAAGTTAAAGTAGTTTGGGACACATCAAATAATAGTAAAGAAGACTTTCTTGCTATCACCAGTGGCGTACGGCAGGGGCACGGGAAGAGTTCTCGTTTCCTAAATTCTACGCCACTGGCAGAATTGTCATTTTAGTATAATTTTTCGATTCTCCTATATTTTCTCTGTAAATAAGGTATTCTTTTTTCGTAACGCTAGAGCCACTATTTTTCGAGATATTTAACGTTGAACATATGGCTGCACAATTCCTTTGATTTTTATGTACGAGTCATATCGGGTTTTTTGTCACACGATTGCATGTATTTAAATTGAAAAAAAAAATTATTAGGTATTTTTTTAAAATTTATAATAATATTAACAAACAATTTAAAACATAACAACTACAAAAATATCCAGCGCTACATAAAAAAAGTTCAAAATAAATACTTAATTATGAAGATCTTCTTTACAAATTTTGGAAGAATATCAAATTTATGAACAAAACTTGAAAACAATTTACAATAAATGTTCAATATGCTCTCCGTTTACCTCAATAAGTTTTTTCATTCTTTCGTTGAACGATCTTCTAACTTTAAAAAATATGTTTGGCTGATTCGCAAAAAAATTAGCGGAATTTACAATTTGCTGCCATAGTTACTGGCTAGTATTTCTCGTTTGGGAGTATAGCCACTATTTTTCGAGATATTTAACGTTGAACATATGGCTGCATAATTACTTTGATTTTAATTATGTATCAATCATGTTGGTGTTTTTGTAATAGAATTGTTAATTAAGTAATTATTATGCATGTGTCTAATGTCATAATAGATGCAGTTCACATTTATTTGGAAATAGATATGAGGAAGTCTTAAATAATTATTTTGATCTAGTAGGATGGTGTCACAACTGACAGTTGTTGACAATATTATCTATGAAGATTGTGACTGTTATAAATTTTTTGAAAGCAGATTAAGTGAAGATGCAGCGCCCTAATGTTTTTTGTAATACTGAAATGCGCGATATGCTTTGTGTTTATGCACAAGAAAATTCAAGCCAAAACGTGATAATTTAACATGATGCACAAAACTAAATTTGAATTTACTAGGTTTATTATCACAAAATATTTTGAAAAATATAACACTGCGATTGCAATTTCGGTCACTAGACCACCATCGGGCAGATTGAGTTAAGGACTGAATACAGAATTATAAATTTGCGCTTACGGGTGGGAAAGAATTATTGCAGGTACCTAAATAGACAAGAGGAACATATTTCAAGAAGGGCTAATCGAGTGAATTTCCCAAATTGGTACAATACAATGTTCTTAGAAAAGTCGTTATTGTTTGAATACACTAAATATAGGAGAATATATCAGGTCAATCTGGTCGTTTAGCAAGGTATCTTTTGCATTATGAGTTTAAAAATTACTAATGATTCTAAGTAAGTAAGTTTGGTTCCTTTCGGTAATTTGTGCATGATTTTAAAATTATCTATTTGTGGAAATGGGTGGTGGTTTTCACGGCAATGATTTGAAAACGTTGAATCCGTTTTATTTTTCAAAAAATATTGTTGTTGTTCTTTAAATCTTGTCTTGAACGATCGACCAGTCTGACCTATATATACTCCTTTACATACAGGACAAATCAACTTATAAACTCCTGAACTTTCAATTTTTGAAGTGATATCTTTGGCATTGAATAAAAATCCTGAGAGTTTTGTCTTAGGTTTGAAAGCAATTTTAATATTACATTTAGGTATGACATTAGCAACTTTTTCTGTTAGAGGACCAAAATATGTTAAAGATGTGAATTTTTCCAATTTTTCTATTTTTAATTGAGGATATATGCTGTTGTACGCTAGTTGACTACGTTTCTTGCTTATCATTTTATCTATCAAACTTGTATGAAAACCATTATTTGAAGCAATTATTTTTATAGTCGATATTTCTTTTGCTAAATTTGTTACGGATAATGGATTTGAAAACGCTCTGTGGATCATTGAATTAAAAGTTGAATGTTTATGGGAAAGAGGATGACTTGAATCCGACGGAATACATATATCCGTGAAAGTTGGTTTTCTATATATATCGAAACTCAAAGTATTATTATTATGAAAGATAGTTAAATCCAAGAAGTTTATCTGTCGATCCAATTCTTTTTCAACTTTATTAAACTTTCTTTTGGTACAGGCAAGCAATATTTTTTTTCTCGGCCAAAATTCCGATTGTTCTGAAAAATTATTGTCCCTTGTCCCCAAATGACAACCATGCTGCTATGTTCTATAATATTGTAATATAAACATAAATTAACAGAATATTTTCGAAACGGTTCTAATATTTACTTCGATACTTCGAACTTTTTTCTGGAAATATTAGTAAGCATGTCAATAATTTCTAATGTATATTTGTCCAACGAAGTCTTATATTGAATAATAATAGTCAATGAATAGTTCAACACATACGAATAGTATATTTGTACAACTATCTTTATTTAAGTTCAGTATAGGTAGATTAACAGAATAAGTTTATGATGATTATTTAAAAATAATGCAATAACATTAATATTGGGTTTCAATTGGAAAAGATTTAGAAGTCACAATATTATCACTTATATTGGCCACTAATTTTAAATAATGAATTTCTAATTCATTCACCAAAACTCGCGGTGCTATACAGCAATATATTGACTAATAGTTTCTCATTATTTGGATGATAGAGGAAATGATCACATGTTACTTGGTTCATTTGTATTTTCGTTCATATTCGAAATTTAATTTCAGGCAGAAATGGCACTGAAGTCTGATGGTTTTACTGAGATAGATAGATCAACCCTGGAGTCTGTTTTGGCGAGAGAAACGCTGAATTGCAAAGAAATGAACTTGCTTGAGGCAGCTCTGAACTGGGCTGCGGCCGAGTGCGCGCGTAGAGATATTAACCCCACTCCACAGAATAAAAGAGAGGTTATGGGGAACGCCCTCTACCTTATCCGAATTCCCACCATGACACTCGAAGAATTCGCAAACGGAGCAGCACAGAAAGAAATTCTAACGCAGCAGGAAACTATAAATATATTTTTTCATTTCACGGCAAATCATAAACCGACTCTCCAATTTCCTATTAAACCTCGTGCTGGACTGAAATCGCAGGTAAGATGAGTTTAAGTATGTATTCATTTTAACTATAGGAGTCTTAACTTTACCTATTATCAGGTTCCAAAAAAGTAGAAACTAGGCCTTCACATCTTTTTGGAGGATCTAAAAATACCTGTTTCCGGAGAATTTTTGTACTCGCACCCTCCGGAAAGAGTTAGAAGGTTGTTAATTCATACTCGGATTAAATTGATGCTAATCAAGAACCTTCTAGTGGTATAAACTTTGTTGTTTGAGCGCCACCACCTTCACAGCTTCTACTGATTGAGTTAGTGGATTACGTTGATGTTAGGGAAGTGACCATTGGGGATTTTCATTGTTTTTCATCCAACCAAATGAGCTGAAATTTGGTATCTATGGTGTTTCTTGATTCATAAAAAACTTGGGTATATTCAGTCAAAATTTTGGCATTTTCAAAATTTGAGAAGGGAGTGCCGAGGAGGTATGAGATCGGAAATATTTTAAACCAGTGGCAAAAGATGTGGAAATGAATTATGAGGATCATATCTGAAATTTAGAATTCTAGTGCCTTTTGGAGGGCGCATGAAGTGAACAAAACGTTCGTGGAGTATTTTTGCACTCCCACACCAAATAGAGTTTAAAACTGTATCTGGAATCAGTTAATGCTACGGAGGTACGTACCTGTTGGTGGACTCCTTCCTTCAACCTTTTGAAATAGATTTCTTGTTTTTTTTTCTCATCCTTCACAGCTCATCCAGATTGAGTTAGATGGTTGACATTTCTTATGTGGATTGAGTTGATTTCAGGAAAATGTACCATAGTGGTTTTCACTATTTTTCTAGACCCTCACCAATTTATTGTCAAGATTTCGTGTTTTTGCGCAGATTGAGTTAGAGGGTTGAAACTTATTAAGAAGATTGTGTTGATGCGAGGAATGTGCCCATTGTTGTTTTCACTTGATTTTTTACCGCCGCAATATTTCAAGTTTTTTGAGAATTTATGGGCATTGCACATCTCGACAGCCACTCTAAATTCAGTTAGAAGGCTGAAAAGTTGTAAGTGAATTGGGTTTATGTTAGAGAGGTGCCATTAGGGGTTTCAAATATTTTATCTTACCCCACAATTTTTATGTGAAATATTTTTCATGCCTTTGTGGAGTTTTTCAAGCTTTGTGCATCTCTTAATTGACTTAGGGGTTTCATAATTTGGTATGCGAGAAAAACAAAAATGAACGGGCATATACCTACGGCGTTTTTTCACGTATTGTAGTAAAAAAAGTCAATTTAGACCGTTAGGCCAAGCTACAGAGATTTTTTCATGTAAAAAGTGTTAGAAGAAAACCAGCTGCGCCATTGTTTGTAAAATAGTTCCACATGAACTATCAGAGTAATCGTGATGGTTTCAATAGGCTTATTGTAGAAAATGAAAAGACGAAAAAAAATGAGAGGTCGAATGACTCGATCAGACCGAAAAAAACCGGCCAAAATGCATTTTTTTCAAAAATTCATAACTCGGTTATTTTTTGAGTTGGAGCGTAGATCCTCGGGCCAGTATTAGCTAGTGATATAAACTTCATTTGTGCGAAGATCAGGAACTGTCCGATGCATAGTTTTTGATCTGTGGCCATTTGATTATGTTACTATGCAATTTTCCAGCAGACCTGAATGCGACAGGTATGGTCCGATTTCAATTTACTAAAAATATTTTGAGAGTAGAATTCTCATAGTTCAAAACGTTCATCTTAGTTTTTCATAAAAACGCTGATAAATATGTTAAAAATAAAGCTGAACATGACAAAAAACGGCCGAGCGCGAGAGAGTAGTTGAAGAGTGGGGGTAGAGCAGCAGGCAAGGAGAAGTATGACATTCGAAAGCGTCGGCATTTTGAACATGACAGTAATTTCTAAACGTTGTCAGATAATAATTGTTCAGCTTTATTTTTAACATATTTCTCAGCGTTTTTATGGAAAACCAAGATGAACGTTTTGAAATATGAAAATTCTACTTTCAAAATCTTTTTAATAAATTGAAATCGGACCATACCTGTCGCATTCAGGTCTGCTGGAAAATTGCATAGTAACATAATCAAATGGCCACAGATCAAAAACTATGTATCGAACAGTTCCTGATCTTCGCACAAATGAAGTTTATATCAATAACTAATACTGGCAGGATCAACGGTACAACTCAAAAAATAACCTAGTTAAGAATTTTTGAAAAAACTGCATTTTGGCCGGTTTTTTCCGATTTTCTCTCAAACTAAGGGTCTGATCGAGTCGTCCGACCTCTCATTTTCTTCGTCTTTTCATTTTCTACAATTAGTCTGTGGACGCCATCACGATTACTGTGATAGTTTCAATTTAATAAGCAAAAAACTAAAAAAAACGCGATTTTCTGCATAAAATTGTTAATAACAAAGTTATAAATAATAAAGTCGAGTGAAAAACATATCACTGTATCATATGGGACTATTTTACAAACAATGGCGCAGCTGGTTTTCTTCTAACACTTTTTACACAAAATGCTCCCTACAAATCTCTGTAGCTTGGCCTACGTTAGAACGTATGTCAATCAGATATCTTTTTTGAAGGAATGTGTAGAAAAGCGAAAATCATTCAATTTTGAAATTAGGTACGAATGATTTTGTAAAAAATATGAACTAACTGAAAGATTCCTTTATTTGCTGAGGAAGCAGGTAATGAAACTAGTGACTTAAATATTTGGAAAAAATAGTATATTATTTCATAAGGAGGAGAAGTGCCACTTTTCATGACAAGTCACTTCTACTCCGAATGAAATTTGTTATTTTATTTTCAAACGTTTAGAAATTCATAAAAATCTGAATATGCATTTTTGGATCGATTCACATTTACGCACATAATTCTATCCACTTACGATCGTTATGAATTATGGAACATTTGCCTAGTTACGGTTGCCACGCAGAATTGATTCTGACAGATATAAAGTAAAATAATTGATAGTTATAATTCGCAACCTGATGAGAAGTGGTTGAAAGTGAAAATGACGTTTGAATTGGAGAATTTTTTGTTCATGGTTACCAATTCATCTTTTGCATAGTAACACTTTTCCTGCCTGTGTGTTGCATAGCAACACTTCCCCTCCTTGGCGGAGAAATAGAACTTTTCGATGATCCTGTCAATCGAGAAATGACGTTATTATTGTACGTTTGAAAATAAACTATATTGTTACTGGCAGGTTTACGAAATAGTTTCTGCGGCTCCGAAAAGTCTATTACTTACGCAAATAATTTTTTTAAAAACTTTCTTCCTCGTAATTCTATTATATTATTTAATGTACTAGTAATGAATGTGTTTTTTATATAAATAATTCTCTTAAATAATGAAGCTTCTATTCCGCAGGTTTGCCACCGATTCCAGTCGTGCGCTTACAGATCGAACCAGTGGCGCTACAGGGGGCGCTGCGACAGCATTCAATTTTCCGTGGACCGTCGAATTTTCGTGGTAGGATTCGGACTCTACGGCTCGTCAAACGGCGCCGCCGACTATATGGTCAAGATCGAATTGAAGCGACTGGGGCGCGTCCTGGCGGACAACAACACCACCTTCTTCTCGGACGGCTCGAGCAACACCTTCCACGTGTATTTCGACAATCCTATCCAGATAGAACCGGAAACGTTCTACACGGCCTCGGCCGTCCTAGACGGCGGCGAGCTCAGCTATTTCGGACAGGAGGGGATGAGCGAAGTCGCGGTCGGTCAAGTGACCTTCCAGTTTCAGTGCTCTTCGGAAAGCACTAACGGTACGGGGGTGCAGGGAGGGCAGATACCGGAACTGATATTTTACGGGCCTGCGCACGAGGAACTGTGATTACGGACTTTGAAAGCGAGGCTCGAGGCGGACTTACTGGGGTGATCTGTTTCTTCTGATATTAGTTTTATACTCCTGGATAAGCAATATCTCAATGTGTATTCTATTTACCGTGAGTCGATCTGTATTAAGTTGGAAGTCGACTAAAAATTTGATCAAGAATGGAGGAATGCAATCACTCATATTCAATATTAGTTTGTGATCCCTCAAAATATATTTTGATCAAAAATATTTCGATGTGTCACCTAGCGTTTTTTTTTGTTCTTCAATTTGTATCTGTTGATGCAGGGGGTTAATATTGATTTATTTCTACTGAAACATGCGGTACAATATACTGAAAATTAGGTGATTCGATAATATCAACCTAAAGCAAGTTATTAGATGAAAGGTTCAGAATTATCAATCATGAAATAAACATTTCATGGGATAGACGGTGGTAAAAGTACTTTCCTTGAATTGAAAATACACTTTAGTACATAGAAATCGGCCCACTATAAACTTTAGACTTTGACTATATGCTGTTTCAAATCTCCTTAGGGGTCATCCATAAATTACGTCACAAGAATTTCCGGATTTTTTTACCCTCCCCCCCCGTCCTTGTCACAGCTGGTCACATTTGTGAGACTCCCCCCACCCAAGTGTGACGTCACATATTTTGCAAATTTTCATTTGGAAATTATTGAATGAAAATAGCGGTTCCGAAATCAGTTTTATTTCCATTTAAATTAGTTTTTAATAAAATTAACATCGAATCAAACAATTAAAACAAAAACGATTTATTATATTAATTAAAGAATTTAAAACAAAAAACAATTGACTTTGTTAATAAAACAAAAAATATTAATAGAATTATATCAATTGAAGATACAAACTTAATATTCTCTATTAGTCCATGGACTAATAGATTTTTAAATGTGACGTCACGAAATTCAGGACCCCTCCCTCCCCCTTGTCACATAATGTCACACTTCGTCGACCCCTCCCTCCCCCTAAACGTGTGACGTAATTTATGGATGGCCCCTTATACGATTATGAAAAAATGTTTGCTGTTTGATAAACTATTTAATATGCTTTGCTATGAGTTTATACTTATCAAAATTCATTTTGGCCTGTAAGACTTTAAATTCAGAAATCAATACATGAAAAAATTTATAGATTTTTATTATGTAGTGAAGTATTGTTTGTTGACAATTATTTGATATAATACTTATTTTCAATAACGGGTATGACCCCCTCTTGCTCTTATATCTCTTATACGATTAGGCATAGATCTAATCGAGTTCGATAGTGTGTCTTGTGGGATGTTATCCTACTCTTCTTCTACGGCAACAATAAGCTCTGGGATAGAGGTTGGGGCACGAATTCTAGGTTTAGCTCATCCCAGATATGTTCAATCGGATTCAGGTCTTGACTGCATGCTGGCCATTCCATGAATCGGAATCATATCATGGCCACTCTTCTTCTACGGCAACAATAAGCTCTGGGATAGAGGTTGGGGCACGACGTCTTGCACGAATTTTAGGTTTTCGCTCATCCCAGATATGTTCAATCGGATTCAGGTCTGGACTGCATGCTGGCCATTCCATAAGTCGGAATCATATCATGCTTGTAAATAAATTCGTCTCCAATGTAGTCGTCATTTGGTATCACATGAACTGCTGAAATCTCATATACGTAGCACCTGTTAACCCTGTTGTCTCCTTACGACGTTTAACAAACTCATTCTCATTTAGTCATGTTAAATACAAAAAAATTAATGTTTACATATGTCAGACAATATAAAACTGTAAAAGCTCACAAATTAGATTCACAAAAAAATACTACAAAATACACTTGTTACACACATATTAAAATCTGAATTCAATGAATTCGTCTAATGAATAAAAACAATTACATATTAAAATGGACTTCATTCTTCCATAAAACTCATTTACAGGCAACCGCTTTATTTCTGCGGGTAAAACATTGAATAGCCTGACAGCCCAGTATCCGGGTCCATCCCGGCACCTTCCCAGACGCCAGTAGAGCGGAACAAAGTTTGTTTTGTTTCTAGTGTCGTACCCGTGTACACTGTCATGTGTTAAATAACCCATGTACACTGTCATGCTTTTCTTTATATATAATAAGTTTTCAAAAATATAGACATGGCAGTGTCAGAAGTTGACAATGCACAAAAGCCTCCCTACAATCATCCCGGTAACCCAGACCGGCCAACACCCTAACAGCTCTCATCTGCAGTGCAAACAATCCACGAGCCCCGGATGAGTGACCCCATGCCAAGATCCCATAGGATAAGTGTGACTGAACGAGAGCAAAATATGCAGTGCGCAGAATCTCACGCGATACATTCTTCGATAGACCCCTAAGAACATATATACCCCTGGACACTTTTGCACCAACTTTTGTTGTATGAGGTCCCCATTGTAATTTAGTATCCAAGGTTACCCCAAGAAATTTTGCCTCAGTTATGCCCTCCCATTCGTTCAGTGGACGCATCGCAAATACCATCTGCTGGGTTTTATTTTCATTTAATAGCAGCCTGTTTGTGCAGAACCAAAGTTCAGCCCTCGCCTGTGCATCCCTAGATCCCGAAACCGCCAGCTCCTGTGTGCTCTTGGACTGAGCTATAGTTGTATCATCGGCAAAGAGAGTAAATCGAACATTATTGTTGCTTGCAGGCAAATCATTTATATATATTAGAAATATGATTGGTCCCAATATTGAGCCTTGAGGCACACCTACATCTATTACTCCCTCTGCCGATGTCACACCTCCTAGCTTCACCATCTGGCGCCTATTTGTTAAATAAGATTTTACTAAATCTACACTTTTCTTATCAAAATTGTAAGCATAAAGTTTCTGAAACAGGATGTTATGGTTAACACAGTCGAAGGCGTTACTCAGGTCACAGAACAGGGCTGCAGTGTAATATTTTTTTGTCGAAAGCTTCTGTTATTTGAAAAACAAGATCTAGAATACCCATAACAGTGCTCCTGCCTTTGCGAAATCCAAATTGGTGCTCTGTGAACAGATTGTTACTCTCATCAGCCACCCTCGATGCCATACATTTTTCAAAAATTTTTGATATTATTGGCAACAATGAGATTGGTCTATAATTTTCCGCTTTATTAACATCACCCTTTTTAAAAATTGGTGTAACCAAAGCCGCCTTTAAGACATCAGGAAATATACTCTTTTGAAGACAAATATTTATTAATTTTGTAAGTGGTATAACAATTAGATCCTTTATGGACTTGATTAGTTTAACATTTAACCCATATATATCTCTGCTGTTCTTATTTTTTAATCTCCGTATAATGTCTCTGACTTCATTAAACGTAACTGTACCAAAGGAGAATGCATCAGAGTTGACCAAGTTTGACTTTATGTGACTGGTAGGATTTGTTTTTGTTTTGGGTATGATTTTTATTATATCTTCTGCGAATGAACAGAAGAATTTATTGAAGTCATCAGGGGACAGCCCAGTATTAGGCACACCCCCACCTTTTTTTTATTTTTGTTTATAATGTTCCACATAGCTTTTGTAGGATTATTAGAATACTTTATATGATTATCGTTTGAATCGATTTTGGCTTTTTTAATTTGTCTTTTATAATAATATATCTTTTATTATAATATAATAGCCACTCCTCGTATTTCACGAACCTGTTGTTGCACTTCAGCCGCATTAAGGTGACGATTTCTTAATGTTGTTGACGCAATAAAGCGGCCATTCACGGTCCGTTGTATATCTCTTTCTACTGCTTCCAGGTTTTATATGAAAAGATGCAATCTCCTCAAAACGTTTGTTTATTTTTCAAACAGCTGCACGTGTCATATGCAGCTGTCGAGCAACAATTCACAAATCTGTAAAAAATTTGTTGTTCTCATTATAACCACAACATAAATAGTTTTTTCTAATTTTGACATATAAAGTGACACTTTTTAAAACTGATTGACATTATGAAACGTCTTACTTTTTGTAACTAGTTGCATAAAGTAAAATTTTATGCAATTGGTGACGAAAAATGTATTTCAAAATTAGTGACTAAAAGAATTATTCTATTTATTAAACTGTTATAATACAAGTTAAAAACATAAATTATAAATTAATTAATTATTATAAATATTGATAACACAATTATTGCAATTATTCAAATTAATTCCTGACGACATATTTTTTTCATTGCTCGAACTTGCTGTTATTTGGGAAGCGGCGCACATTGCATTAGATGTTTCACCAAATATTTCTTGCGCTATAAGTTTTTTATTATTCATGGAATTTTCAACATATCCCTCCGCAACAGAGGTAGATTTCCAACCTCCATGCCTCTTTAATTGTCACTGTCTGCTAGGAAAGTGGCAGAGCTTCTTCTGAAGCAGTGGCCAGTATATAGAACAGGATTTGAAAGACCAAGAAATTGTGCAATAACTTTTGGCAGACTGCTAAATGTGTTAATTCCCACAGGATTTCTGGTACATTTTCCATTCGCATATTTTACAAAAAAATCTGTTGTGTTTAAGAATCTGGGGACGCAACTTAATATATTTTCTTAATATTTCAACAAGATTCGTATTTTCAGTCTCCAGTGGTAATTGCAAACTGCCGTATAACTTTTGTTTTTGAAGGTGAGATATCAACACGAAAATGGCTTCCTTCGTCTATAACATTTTCAACTGGAAGAAATGTTAATTCTGCTTTTCTGCATGCTCCTGCCATTCCAATTATCATTGCAACCTTAGCCATTAAGTATTCTTTGTCATCAGCTTCCACTAAAAATTTGGCAAAATCTTCTTTAATAAAAACTTTTGACTTTTTAGCACTGTACCCGTCCGCTTGCCTTTTAATATATGCTACCAAATTTGTATATTTTTTAATATCAATATTCCTTTTCAGATTTAGTTCAGACCTTAACATTGAGTAAAGTGTCCATAATGTGGAATCTTTCTTACCCTCAAAATATGCAAGTAAAACTTTCTCATTAACATGTTTAATTTTCTTCTCATCACACCACGTAACAAATTTTTCGTATGCCAAATCATAAACTGCCGTTGAGTTTTTGGGAATTACTGATAATAGAGCATTACCTGCTGCCTCTTCAATATCGCTTGGTAGCTCTTCAGAACTTGAATCACTAAATTTAAAAAAATAAAACTAAAAATATATCAATCTCGCTAAAAACCTTCCGTCTAGACTTTTTTACAAAATGTCAAACTGACAACTAACGTGAAGTAACAGCAACAAACTAAATTTATGTTTTCCAAATTCTTATCAATTATATTAAATTTTATTTTTTTATTACTTACTTCAAAATTAGAAAAAATCTTGTATGCAATACGCTACGAAATGAAATTTTGTGTAACTTGTGAGTTTTTGCGAAACTCACTTCGTTCGTTCCTCAAAAATCTCACGCGTTACACAAAATTAGGCATTTCGTAACTGATGGCATAAATAGCTATTGACATGCCTATAAACAATAAGCTCTCTTGATCAATTTGAACTCACCAAAGCATTATGAAGTCTGTCAAACACGATACATTTTTTTATCCCGTGAATCTTCTTCTTGTGGTGCCGTACCCGGTTTAGGGTGTAGCGACCTCTCTACAACTACTCGTGCTGTACGTGATACAGCGATACACGAACGTATAGAGAGGCTTTACAAGGCAGAATACTGCTCGGTGGTTTGCCATTGCCTTCCGAGAGGTGGCTCCGCATAAATTCGTTGGTTCGGCCGGGAATAGATTCGAATGAAAATCAAGTTAAACCCAAATGCTTATGATGAGCCGATTTTTATGCACGCAAGTATATTACTCATCAGAAGTTTCGTATAACTTTTTGATTAAGTATATAGCTAGTAATTTTTCTTCATTGATCTTGATGAGACACCATTTACAGGGATGAATCTTGAAGCATAAGAAAGTCTTCACTAGTTAGTGTAATATGAAATTCATTATTCTTACAGATCCTTCTGATCAGACTTTTCCAATCGGCAACTGAAAATTTTTCTCTTCGAATTTATGTACAATGATTGAAGAAAATAATCTGAGCAAACCAAAACAGAAACAGAAGATGAAAAAAATTAAGATTAATTTGTTCAATGCAATGTTTTAAGAAAAAAGTATTTTACAATGACCAAACATTTTCGAATGACAATTAACATCAAATTTCTGAATTTCACTAGTTCAGATTATACTATCCAATAATTCAAAATATAACAGATATATTTCAATCTGAGCATTACAATTTGTTATTTAAAATGGAGCTCACTGAATGTTATTATTTAAATGTGAAAAATAAAAGTGGGAAATCTTCATCTTTCTGGTTAAATCAAATGCTTCAATTGCTTTAGTTTCTTACTTACCTCATTGTTCACTTACTCAAATAGTTTAATTTTTGCGATACAATACTAATATATTTCAAGGCAGCATGCTTAGAAATTTCGAGTAAAATCAAGTATTAATTTTCAGGCAAATGTTTGAGATTAATTTCGGAGACGTGTTTTATAGTTTATATTTTGCTGACTGCACTTAAAGTATGAATAAATTAAATTTATCTTCATGACGATGTTTTGGATGAAGCAATATATGTAGTATGTTATTCAATTTATCATAGCAATTTTTCAATTGATATTCGAAATTTGTTTCTAGTAATCTTGTTTCTAATACAACTGAAAATATGTGTTATAATTATGTTATATTTCCGATACCCAAAAGTGTGTTCGCGTTTTATCAATTATTTTTATTTTTTCATATATTTTGTGCATGAAATGAGCTGCTTTTTTGTATTGAAAGGAAGTTTGGGGTTTATGGATACTGTGATATATTTATAACTACCTAACATCAATGGCAGTAAACTGATTATATTTCCTTGGTTGTTTGGCAAAATAATTTATGAACCTACCTTATAATCATGACTATATATGTATATATACATATATATATATATATATATATATATATATATATATATATATATATATATATATATATATATATATATATATATATATATATATATATATATATATATATATATATATAAATACGAGGGCGGTCCAAGAAGTACTTAGCCTCACCGCTCAATGGCGCCACTATCGCAAAAGAAATTTGTGTTGAAGCGGGCGTGTTCGCGAATTTTAGCAAAATAGAAAAAGAGCAATATCGGTCAGTGATTCGATTCTTGTTTTTGGAAGGGAAATCGCGTAGTGAAATAAAAGAGCGTTTGGATGCTGTGCACGGTGACTCTTCTCCTTTGATGGCGACCGTAAAAATTTGGTTCAACGAGTTTCAACGTGGTCGCACGTCGGTTTTTGATGTGTTACGCCCAGGTGCTCCGAAAACGGCAACCACGAAGGATAACGTTACAAAAATCCGCGATCTCGTATTGGCACACGGCCGATTAAAGGTGCGCGAGAAGCTGAGACAGCAGGCATCTCAAAAGACCGCGTGGGTCATATCCTGCATGAAGTATTGGGCATGAGAAAGCTGTCTGCACGTTGGGTGCCGCGTTTACTCGCTCCGGAAAACAAGCGCAACCGTGAGACCACTTCAGAGCAATGTTTGAAGCTGTTCAAGCGCAATCCGAAGGAATTTCTGCGTCGTTTCGTGACCGTCGACAAAACATGGATCCACTGGTACATACCAGAGACCAGTGGAATTCAGCCGGCAAACGTGCTCCGAAGAAGGCGAAGGCTGTCCTATCGGCCGGAAAGGTGATGGCCACAATTTTCTGGGATTCACAAGGTGTAATCTACATCGAGTATCTGGAGAAGGGTGAAACAGTCACAGGGCTCTACTTTGCCAAATCATTGGGCCAATTCGACAACGAATTGTAGAAAACACGGCCCCATTTGAAGTAGAAAAAAGTGCTCTTCCACCATGACAACGCACCGGCTCACACCTCCGCCGTCGCCTTGGTTAAATTGGTCGAATTAGGCTACGAACTGCTGCCCCATCCACCGTATCCTCCAGATTTGGCCCCGTGCGACTTCCTCTTGTTTCCAAACCTGAAAAAGTCACTCGCTGGTCAAAAATTTGAGTCAAACTAGGAGGTTATCGCCGCTACTGAGGCCTACTTTGCAGACCTACAGAAAACGTATTTTTCAGACGGGTCAAAGAAGTTGGAGCATCGCTGGGTAAAGTGTATTTAGCTATAAGGAGACTATGTAGAGAAATAAATCGGCACCAAAATTTTTGTTTTTCATTTGTAGGCTAAGTACTTATCGGACCGCCCTCATATATATATATATATATATGTATATATATATATATATATATATATATATATATATATATATATATATATATATATATATCTGAAAGACAACAGAATACAAGATATTTAAAATTTTTATTAGCGGTTTCTCTCTATATCGATTTATCGACTGATATTGAAGATGTCATTCATGAGAACTGTTTGAAGAGCCGGATTAGACAAAACATACGATTTGATGAGTATGGGGTATAGAAATTTATTAATTAAATGGAACAGGTCATTGTGAGATAGGAGTAAAGAAATGACGTTTATAGAAAAACAATGCTGTGTTATTTTTGGTATCACCCCCAGATTACCCAAATCGAAAGGTTGTTATCTCAACCATCCGATAATTTTCATCTTTTTTTAATTTTCATCGTAGATTAGATATTCGCGTTATTCTTTTTCAAACTTGGTCTATTCGTCAGCATTAAGTAAAATTTTTTTACAGAAGGAAATCAGGATCGGCCTCCTGCCATCTGACAGGATCAATGCGTACTAAATTTTGTGGCCATTAGAGGTAGAGTTTTATTTTCATCTTTTTTCTCTGCTTGAAACTACTGTGATATAACTATTTCAATTGCAGTTATTGTTCTTCTCGAATTTTTGGCAAAACGGCGTGTTTGGAACATGGAAATATTTTATAAAAATATTAGATATATAGAATTTTTCGCCAAATTATGTTCCTACCAATGCTACTTAATCTTGATTTCAGAGTGCTTTCTAGTTGAATTGAATTGGCATTTACCTCCTTAGGTTTGGGCGTCCGCGTTTGGATCACGCTCTATATATATATATATATATATATATATATATATATATATATATATATATATATATATATATAATATATATATATATATATATATATATTATTCATTCGAATTGTTGTTGCCTGTGAACTATTTCTAATCTTTTGATAATTATCAGCAATAATAACAAGCCTGTTATTGCTAATAATTATTAAAAGATTATATATATATATATATATATATATATATATATATATATATATATATATATATATATATATATATATATATATATATATATATATATATATAATGTATTTCTTATTATGATGTACATATTTCACATGGTGATAAGTCACAAAACTATTATGAAATTAACCCAATAATTTTGATGACCTTCATTTTTGAACAGTTTTTGTCTGAAAAGATTTTTTGCACGACCGGTCATAAAATGCTGTTTTTTTGCCCTACGAATAGAGCGTAAAGAAGGCTTTTTTTGCCCTAGGGCTGAAAAACTTTTTTTGCCCTAGGGCGAAAAAAACTTTTTTTGCCCGGTAGTGAAATTTTGTAGAACAGAGAAACATATAACTCATATTTTATTAAATAAACATTACAATACTATTTTTTGCCAATATTTACTTCAATCTTAAAATTACTGCAATTATTTGGAGTAAAAGTTTTAGAAATGTCATCTAATTCAAATAGATTTGTCAGTTGGATTTATTTAGACGCTAGTTATAGAATATAATGCGCGTTTCCAAGGATACCTTATAATTATTTTAAACCACAGCTGAGATGATTTTAAGAATATCTCTATGAACATTATTGTTATCAAAATCATCGTAAAATATACTTCTTAATTTATTACTTTTAAGGTCGTGCAAAAACTGTTGTATGCATCACGGGCGTAAATGCGTGTTTTGCCCTCAGTCGCTTGTTTTCCTCGACCTGCGGTCTCGGAAAACAACTTGCGCCATCGGGCAAAAAACGCTTTATTTACGCCCTTGATACATAAATAACTATTGTAGCTATTTTGTTATAGATAGCCAATATAAATTATAGTTGGTATGTGCTCTGGGCATATTCGATGTCACAGTCAGTTAACAAAACTCAGGTTCGGACATTATTTATTAGTTTGTTTCCTTTGAAAAGTAAATAATGTGTCTATTTATTATAAGTATACATTTACTTGTCTTAGAAATTCGAAACTAATATGAAAATCAACTAATAGGAGAAAACTTTTTGAGTTCAATTTTTAAAAAATATTTGAATGATTCCATTAATTGGGATGATGCTGAAAAATATTTTACCGGTATTTTGGAGCCGATTCATAGGGTGTCAGGCAGGCTGTGATATACAGGGTGTTGTTTAATAATTTTAAATTAATATTATGGTCAGTCCGGAGTGTTTTTTAACTGGCTGTAAGTTAAAATTGAGACAATGTATGCTTTCAACAAACGTTACCAACTAAATTTAAATTGATTAATTTGCAACAAAAATAACCTTGATAATATCAGACAAGAAACCTTTCATGACCTTCAAAAACTGGGTTTTTTTGGTCAATTTCCTACTTGTTTATGTGTGACTTATCGCAATGTGAAATATGTACATCAAAATTATAAACGCTTTGTGTTTCTAATTTAAAGTTATGTCAAGCCTTTGGTATTGAAAATATTCTTTGCTGGCTATACATTATTAACTAAAATGTTCTGACATTAACATTGACAACTTGAAGACTACAATATATACTCGTCATCTGCTCTAATGTGTTTCAGACTTCTTTGTTCAATAACTTCCTGAATTACCCATTAATCTTTTTATCTAATAATAATTTATTTATTAATCCGAAGATATCAATCTATTTATTCTCTGTATAGTATTTTTCATGTATGTATAGAAAATTTAGTAATATATTAATATAATATTGTTATAAAGCAGCATGCAGATTGATATACTTCAATAAATTTTTCGAATGAAAATCTTGTGTTTTAATAGAGAATGAGCTATTAATTGATGTAATACACTCTCCGACTTAAAATTCGGGCCAGTCAAAATTTTGATGAAATTTAATTAATGATAACTTTTTTCTCCATAGTGCGATTCAAATATATTTTTTTTAAATGTAGATAGATGTTTCGAGTTTTGGTAATGTTATTCAATTTTGAAAAAAAAGTGTTGTAGAAATATAAAGGAGAATAACTAAAGAATATTTTTCCCTGAAGTCTGTAACACCCTGTAGAGTAATTCTGCAATCTAAACTACAGTGTTTATATTTTTCTGCAGATTCTGATTTATTCTTAACATTTTGCTTTTTAATTCGTCTCAATATCGTTCTTGGTTGAAGAGATATGAATTTTTTAAGAAGACATTTCGAAGATTTGAAACATTTGGCTTGTGAATTCCGTATCTCCTTTCTAATTCGCGATGCCTTTGTCATCCGAATATTCAACTAGAGCTGTTTCGCTTTATGATGTTGGTTCTACAGAGAAGTGGCGAATATGATGGGTTTGACAAAATCTAGCGGGGAAAGAGCCGTGGCAAGGTTTCGAGAGACCGGAAGTTATGGTAGAAGATATAGATCTGGAAGAAATCGTGCAACTTTTGTCGTTGGTGATCGCTTTATTAGGGTATCAGTTTTAAGAAATCGACATACCAGTGCGGTAGATATAAGGAATGAACTTGAAAGAGTCCGTCAAGTTAATGTCACAGCTCGAAGGTATATCGACGAAATTCTGAAAGAACATGTTGCTGTGTTTTCACAATTGATTGGTAACCAATTTGTTTTCGTGCATGACAATGCCCGTCCACATACTGCAAGAATAACGGACCAATATTTAGAAGACGTTGCAATAAATATTATGGACTGGCCCGCTCGTAGTCCCGATATGAATTCGATAGAACATGTATGGGGCATATTAGGTAGACAAATCAAGAAACACCGAGGACAATTACTCACTCTCTAACAGCTCGGAGACGCTCTGGAAGAAGAATGGAATAATATTCCACCAGAGGATATCTAAAGTCTAATTATAGGAATCAATCGACGTTAAGTAGCTGTTATAAGAGCTAGAGGAGGTAACACGAGGTACTAATTTTTAACCCATCTTCTTTCATGTTCCAATTAAAATTAACGATTTTTGATTGAGATGTGTAATGTTTTCTTAAAAAATTCATATCTCTTCTACCGATAAAGATATCGATAAGAATAAACAAACAAAATGTTAGGAAAGGCCAAATGTTCGAAACGTCAGATAAAACTAGTTAACGAATGTGGAGTAAGTTTCTACGGAAAACGAAAGAATCCAAAACAAACCATAATTGTTGCAAAATGTGTAATGTTTTCTTAAAAAATTCATATCTCTTCAACCGAGAACGATATCGAGACGAATTAAATAGCAAAGAATTAGTTATCTTCGATGAACAATTTGATTGTTTGTTTGATCATTAAACTATACATTGTTAGATATTTATGTTTTCTTTCATATTTCAATTGCTTATTACATGAAAAATTGTAATACCCCATTTTTTGAACATATATTCTGGTTCCGTGTTTTACACTACTTGCTTTTATTCATTCTGTTCATTATGTGAACAATAACACATCCTGTTTTTTATCAGGACGACTGAAAGTTTTCAAGCCCATTGTTATATTTATCTGTACTCTGCATTAGTCATTGGCTATGATTTTCCATGAATTAGGATTTTTATTTCCATATTATTATTTTTTTTTTGATGTATCTTATTGAGTACAACAATTTTCATATAGAAATCGTTGATCGGACGTTCCTTCTATTATTAAAATTATGAGAATTGAGAATCCATAATATAACCTAACTTATGTCAAATCGAACGTCATTGTAAAATTCATATGCATCTTATTTTCTTATTCCATTCATATTACAATGTGGCAACACCGACCTTGCTGCTGTACTGTCGTGTGGCGATGTAATCCGGCCCCCGTTAGATGTTGATCTCGGATCCCCGAGTAAAATATGTGAAGCTAGAGAAATGAAACCTCTTATCATTATTTCAATCATTTTTTCAAATCGCTTTTTCTTGACTTTCGAATAGGTAAATAACTATTACGTGAGGAGGCTCCGTGGCGGAGAGGTTATAGGTAGCGCTATGCCGTCTTCGTTGACGGAGTTGGTGGGTTCGATTTCCACCGTATTCCTGGATGTTTGTGTGCGTTCTGAGTTTTCAAAGGTTCCCCTCATTTAGTAATTTGATGGCTAATGTCCATAGATGACGACGCCAAATTGTACGGGGGTCGGGCGGTTTGAGAGGGCACACGTCCTACCTCTTAAAAAAAAAATAACTATTACGTGACAACTGGCAATAGAACATCACTTATCCTATGGCCTCGTCGTGCGCTCATAATGTAGAAGTTTTTGAGCCCTAAGTCTTAGAAATATTTTTAATAATAGGTTCAAAACCCGAAATATTGTTAGGTAAATTTAAATAAATTCTAAAATTTCAATATGTTGTGAAACGTTTGCCAAGTGTGTTCTCTCAAGATTCATTGAATTTGAAAAATTATATATTGAACTTCCAAAGTTAACGAGTTTAAAAAGATCTTTGATCAGTAAAATCACTATTCTAGACCTTGAGGCTTCTAGGAGCTGCTTACTCAATGGTTTACACACTGTTGGAAAGGTCTTCAAGAACTTTCCAATAATGTGCTACACGTGATGGCCGTTTGACTCTTCTCTGGGAAAGGGGAGCCCTCCGAAAGGTAGAGTTCTCTGTTGCACTGTTTTATTTGTCTTGGACAAAATGCACCAGGAAAATTAACTTTGCCATACAGTTTTTGGTATCGTGGTACGAGGGGTGAGTTACTCCGTCAGGGATATAAAGCGGCATGCAACTCCACCAAGAGGTGTTCAACTTTGTCAAGGGGTGTGTAACTTTAGCTTCATGGATGTCAATGACATAACTCTTGATTTATTGCCTAGAACAGTGGTTCTTAACCGGTGGTCCCTGGAGGCACCCGAAGTGGTCCGCGAAGCCATGCATTAAATAACGTCCTTATTTTGCACTGCAATGTGATGAATCCACTGACGTTCTACAATACTGTCAATTACTTTTATTTTTCGATTTCTGCATGACAATAAATCATTTAAAGAAGAGTTACTGTACTAAATCCTGAAGATTTTTGAAGCAAAAAGTCAATTTTTCTCAATCTTTCTCAAACATTCAAGATATTGCACTACGTTATTCAAATCTGTTTTCATCGACATACTTGTGTGAGCATGGATTCTCAACGCTTTTGATAATGAAAAAGAAGCACCAAAATCAGCTGTGGTGACATGCGTTTGGCTTTAAGTAGCACTGTACCAAGGATTCAAAAGTTAGTTAAGACTATACAGTCACAAAAATCTCATTGAAATAATACATTCTCCTGTGTAATATAAAATTGAATTTGAATATTATCAGTGTTTAATTTATTAACAAATAGAACAACCGTTTATTCATTTGGAATTACTGTAGGCATATATAGGCCAAGCTACAGAGATTTGTAGGGAGCATTTTGTGTAAAAAGTGTTAGAAGAAAACCAGCTGCGCCATTATTTGTAAAATAGTTCCATATGATATAGTGATATGTTTTTCACTCGACTTCATTATTTATAACTTTGTTATTAACAATTTAATGAAAAAAATTCCATTTTTTTTTAGTTTTTTTGCTTATAAAAATGAAACTATCAAAGTAATCGTGATGCTGTCAATAGACTAATTGTAGAAAATGAAAAGACGAAGAAAATGAGAAGTAGTTTAAGAGAAAAACCGTCCAAAATGCAGTTTTTTCAAAAATTTTTACCTCGGTTATTTTTTGAGTTGTACCGTAGATCCTCCGGCCAGTATTAGTTATTGATATAAACTTCATTTGTGCGAAGATCAGGAACTGTCCGATGCATAGTTTTCGATCTGTGCCAATTTGATTATGTTACTATGCAATTTTCCAGCAGACCTGAATGCGACAGGTATGGTCCGATTTCAATTTACTAAAAAGATTTTGAAAGTAGAATTCTCATAGCTCAAAACGTTCATCTTGGTTTTTCATTAAAACGCTGAGAAATATGTTGAAAATGAAGCTGACGAACATGACGAAAAACGGCCGAGCGCGTGAGAGTAGTTGACGAGTGGGGGTAGAGCAGCAGGCAAGGAGAAGTATGACATTCGAAAGCGTCGGCATTTTGAACATGACAGTAATTTCTAAACGTTGTCAGATAATTGTAAACCCCCACTCTTCAACTACTCTCACGCGCTCGGCCGTTTTTTGTCATGTTCAGCTTCATTTTTTACATATTTCTCAGCGTTTTTATGAAAAACCAAGATGAACGTTTTGAACTATGAGAATTCTACTTTCAAAATCTTTTTAGTAAATTGAAATCGGACCATACCTGTCGCATTCAGGTCTGCTGGAAAATTGCATAATCAAATGGCCACTGATCAAAAACTATGCATCGGACAGTTTCTGATCTTCGCATAAATGAAGTTTATATCAATAGCTAATACTGGCCGGAGGATCTACGCTACAACTCAAAAAATAAGCGAGTTGAGAATATTTGAAAAAACTGCATTTTGGCCGGTTTTTTCCGATTTCCTCTCAAACTAAGGGTCTGATCGAGTCGTCCAACTTCTCATCACGTTTACTCTGATAGTTTCATTTTTATAAGCAAAAAACTAAATAAAATGCAATTTTTTGCATGAAATTGTTAATAACAAAGTTATGAATAATAAAGTCGAGTGAAAAACATATCACTATATCATATGGAACTATTTTACAAACAATGGCGCAGATGGTTTTCTTCTAACACTTTTTACATGAACAAATCTCTGTAGCTTGGCCTAATAATATAATCATCGACTTTTTGAAGGTAATATTACCTTCAAAAAGTTGATGGTCCCTGAGAATACAGAAACTTTGTTAAGTGGTCCCTCATTATGAAAAGGTTAAGAACCACTGGCCTAGAATGATGAAATACGTCCGGATCTTTTGTTTACAACTAGAGAACCAAATTTCAAGAAACCTTTATTTGGTAATATATTTCGATTAAGATATTCCGTTGCTAAAAAATCATTGATCTATACGCATAGCTTGAAATTCACGCATCAGCATCTGCGTTTCACATCTATTCAGAAGGTAGTAAGTTTTCTTTCTCAACAACGTAGGTACGTTTCAATTATAAAAAGAAGAATTATCATTTTCTAGTTTCTGATATTAATGAGAATGAGAAATTCAAATTTTCAAAATATTTAAAATGACTCATGATGATTATTCGTTATACAACGACATAAATTTATATTGGACCGCTATTTATACTGATAACAGAGTTAGAAGTTCAAATGAAATGTATTTTCAGAATCTTGAATATATATATCAATGTTTGGTGTATTCATTCATACTGGCGATATAAGCAAAGAAACTGGGAATTCCATTGAAGGTCGACAGATCACCAATCAAAACTTAAGGAAAAAACGGAAATATTTCTTAATAAGATAGTGGTAGTTGTGAACTTCTTGTCAGTTTGTTAGTTGTAATACAATTATGTCTACTCTTGGTGGAAAGTTAATTGCAAATCAATCTTGCGAGTCACTTGATTGTTTGAAAAAGCGACGAACATATACTGTACCACTTGTGTGTTGTATCATTATTCTATTTCTTTTCGAGATTTGCCTGACATATTATGTTTACATATTGCGAAATGAAGTTATTGCTAATCGAGAACTGCAAAACAAACTTTCCAGGATTTTGACTATGAGCAGATCCAAGCGATTGAAAAGACAAACATGGGATTTTGCATTTAGTTTGGATGACGATGATGATGAATGGAATCCCGTGATAACCTTCACTGAAGTAAGTATTCAATAGAGATAATTCTCCTTGAATTTTGTGATGTAGATTATGTCAATAGGCTGGAATGGCTGTAACAATTTTCCTTTGATAGCTTCCAGCGTTGTCACTTTGGCCGCCCAAGAAGAACGATTGATGCATTTTAGGTGAAAGCCTGTACATTTGTCTTCAAATTCATGAGAAATTCAGAAGCATCGCATTAATCGGCTCCGTGGCAAAGCTTTACCAAATCTCCCAAACTGTAGGTAGACCTCGAACTATAATTACAAATGTTTGATTGTCTTCTGCAGCAACGAGTTTCGTTTGTTGTTGTTTTAATGTTCCAGTTTTCCATTCCATACTTGCTATGCCGTTCTGAGGAGGTACAACGAGTCCTTAACACGTGTCAATGGCTGTTTCAAAATTTGCAGAATAGACCTATAATTTTCCTCATTTTATTTGATATTTAAACGGGAGAAATTTACTTTTTCATGTATATACTTATATATATTAATTTTATAAATGATAATGGTTAAGTTTGATTACAGGGCAAGTTGGAAGATCAAGATACAGAATTTTGCAACCGTATTTCAAATTGTTGTTTAAAAAAAGCAGGAAGAGGTTGGTACTTGTATAAAATTATAAATATATGTATATATATATATTTATATATATATATATATATATATGTATATATATATATATATATATATATATATATATATATATATATATATATATATATATATATATATATACATATATATAAACTCCATATTTTGATTTTTTTTATAACTTAAAATCATCTGTATATCTCTTTCGAATCTGATATTTATTAATAGGAAAATTTTATTATTCTACTCATACATAGAACAATTTATTACTGGAATCTGTCGACTCCAAACTTCTTATACTTTCTTCAACTTTTTGTCTAGAAACGAATTTTATACCAGCGTGTGTGTTTTTGAAACTGTGGAAATAATTATTTTCGAGAAATAGTTGATTGAAAGAAAAGAGCAGCTGTAGAAAAAGTATTTGATGAACGCATGACTTGGACATTTGGAACTAAAACATTCATGAAAATATACCTAGGCATTCTCGTATGTATTTGAACTAGGTAATATATTGAAAATGAAAATTATTGGCAATTCTTTCGTAGGAAAATTATGAAATATATACACTTCATAATCGGCGGAAATGAAATAATGTTTTATACAATATCAAAAGTATTTTAGTCTGAAATTGATGATTTTACTTAGGCAACACAGGACTTCCAGGCCTTCCTGGCCCTAGAGGCTTTCCTGGATTCGAGGGCCAAAAAGGTGATCGAGGTTTTGCAGGCTTAAATGGTCGTCCTGGTGACAAAGGGGAACAAGGCATAAAAGGTGATAAAGGAGATGTTATTTCGAAGGGGTTTAAAGGAGATTCTGGCGCACAAGGTCCACCAGGTTTGATGGGGCTCAGAGGTAACGATGGTTCTCCCGGACCGAAAGGTGATCGCGGAATTATTGGCCAAAAAGGATTACAGGGCTCTTCAGGTGCCGAAGGCAAACCAGGATCTCAAGGATTAAAGGGAGATAAGGGATTACAGGGTTTATCGGGACCACCAGGTTCGAATGGAAAGCCTGGAACTCGAGGAGAACAAGGAGTGTCAGGGTTCAAAGGTGAAAAGGGTGAACCTGGTCAAGGGGGACAAACTGGTGGATCTGGAATACCTGGCGTAATTGGACCGAAAGGCAATGAAGGTCTTCGAGGACAAAAGGGAAATGTAGGATCACCTGGACAAAAAGGAAATATGGGAGAAGTCGGACCTAAAGGTGAAATTGGCATGCCAGGAGAAAAAGGACTACGAGGCGAAGAAGGGCCGCTTGGATATAAAGGAGCAAAAGGCGATAAAGGTGACCAAGGAATTCCAGGAGTACCAGGTCCTAAAGGAATGAGTGGTTGGTATTATTTTAATTCTAAGTACTAGATTGCGTAAAAATCTATTCTTTTACTTCAATATAGCAGGTAATTGCTATAGGTACCTATATCGAGTAGACAAACAAAACTACCTAATGGAATGCTTCACATATTAGTTGCTATATACAAAATAAAAATTTTCAAATTGATTATAATAAAAGAATTTTCAAAACCTATAAATATGAACGAAGAACAAAATTTTCAATCATTCCTCTTCTTTTTCCATGAAAAGATTAATGTAGTATTTTAACAGAAATGGAGCAATCAGATCTGTAGAACATCTCCAATTTTCGTATTCTCATGTACATAAAATAGAGAAATGTCCCAGAATTTTAGTTTTTATGGAAATTCATTCAATTCATGTTTTATGAATATCAAGTCAAACAGTAATAATTACTGAATGTTGTCTATTGAAATTCTCATTTGAAATTTGATGATGATTTAAGTTTTACATCAAATTATTATTGAATAATGAATGTACTAAACAATAACGTTCGAGACTATTTGAACAATATATCTACTTATGAATAAATATTTTCTTTCTAGGTGAACCTCAAGAACCGGAAGTTGAGCCGCAATAAAACTACAAATCCTTGAAACATAAATGAATTACTAATTATATTATTTTACAGAGATGATATTAAGAATATTGAAATATTTTTAATATCCGTTTTCATACTATTTATTATATCTTACAATCTAAGGTTTTTTTTATTTCTACTTATTTTTATACTTCGAAATTTCATTCCAGAAAAAATGGAAACTTTCTGGTTATATGAAAAAATTACTTCCATTAATTACTTATTGTTTTCTGGCAAGAATGGACAATACAAGTATAGTACTCCATTATAGATACACAAAAAAAAAGAGTCAGGCTAACGCAATAATATTATAGTCAAAACCTTGTGATAACAAAAACATATTTTTTCTCCAACCATCGAAAAATGTTGACATTTTTGTACTATTTTCAGGTGCAAAAGCCATCAATTCCCTTACCGTACAAAAATTTGCTCGTTGCTTAGCAACACTTTTAATCCTAGGATTAAAAACGCTACTTTTAATCCTAGGACTAAAAGTAATTGCATTTGAGCTCTCTAATTGAAATTTGAAGAAAAAAACATTGTCTCTTACAAACTTAGTAAAACAAACTAATTTGGCAACTATATATAGGTATTTATTTGTTATTTATATTGATATTGAATGTACAATTGGAGCAATTATTGCCAAAATTCAAAGCACCACTGAAATTATCACAAACAATTTTCAAAAAATTCAAAAGATTTTCATTAATGTTAGAACAACTCAAAATATTCTCCCTAACTGTTGATGAAAAATTCGAGGAAATATTTGAACAGGTACTTGTACTTCTTTGTCAGGTTGCAATATTTTTCTGGCAGTATTCTCTTTGTTGATACGTGATTCTTCAATATATCCTTCTGCTACCGTACCCGATTTCCAACCTCCATATCTTTTAAGACAAGTGAGGTCACATCAATAAGAAGTGTAGCAGATGTTCTTCTTAGCGAATGTCGTCCAGTATAATTCTTCCAATTTTCTAACTTCAAAAATTTTGCAATTTTGGCGAGATTTGGGTGGTAAAAGATTTAGATATACTGCTTCGGCACTTTCCAATATATCCGCAGGTATATTTTCATCATGTTCGGGATTCATTTTGAAAGCAGCGTAAAAACTATTACAAAAATTATATGATTAGTACGTCTACTGACGTCTACTTGACAATCAATATTTACCAACAATACCAGATATCCATGACTACCGACTTGCTATCGCTGTTATAATTAATAGGTGTTCAAATTTATTACCAAATTATTAACGATTTTTGAATAAAACTAAATTTATTTTAATTTTGACTTGGTTGGAGAAAAAATAGTATATATCATACGGACTAAAAGTGCCTATTTTTACTCGCAATTTTGCATTCGCTCGGCTGCGCTGCGCTCCGCCTCGCAACTGCAAATATTGCTCGTAAAAAAAATATGCACTTTTAATCCTTATAATATAATATACTATTTTATTCATAGAAAAATTAAACTCAACATATTCTCATATAATAATACCACTAGAGATGAAATTTTGCCGGCAAAATTTCTCGATTGTAATATGAAAGTTTGTTGCTTAGGCGATTTCGCGAATGACATTTGTATCAAAATCACGAGCCGTCAGGCGAGTGATTTTGGAAAAAATGTCATGAGCGAAATTGTCTAAGCAACAAACTTGAATGTTACAAGAGAGAAATTTTACCTGCTTAAATTTCATCTCGAGTGGTATTCGACATGACTATTTCACGAGAAAATATGTCTAACAGTAATATGGTCACATTTCAGAAAGTCAAGGAAATAACGATTCATGTGAGAAATGTCCAAATATTGTCGGGGGTAATACCACTAGAGCTCAGATTTAGCCGGTTATTTTTTCGTCGTTGTTTTCGAATACTTACTTTCATTGGCAATTTAACGAGAGCTGTTCTGACAAAATCACGAGAGCGTAGCTCGAGTGATTTTGTCTGAACAGATCGAGTTAAATTGCCAATGAAAGTAAGTATGAGAAAATAACCACAAAAAATATCCTGCTAAATCTGAGCTCGCGTGGTATTTGGTACGACAATTCCATGAATTATTGTTAATGCCAAATCAGTGAAAGGATTGAAAGTAACATTAAATTTTTCGAAATACATGGTTTGCAACATTTTCGCGGTTGTGTTCCACATTGTTTTCACCACATATTCTTTATAATCTTTCCCATTCTGTTTCTTCATATTAAAGCCCCAGTCCATCAATATTCCTGCCACATTTTCCACTGACTGTTCGGTTTCCAAATTGAAGTTTCGTTGTTTACAAAATTCGCTAAATTGATTCCAAATGGAAGAATAACTTTTTTTTGTAATTTCAGGAGTTGATTTTTCGATCTCCCTTATTATTTCTGCCTCGCAAATATTTCCAAATCTCAACATATTTACTGGAATATTAGGTATTTGTTGTAAAATTCTGTTTTCGACATTTACAATTGTCAAACTGATGCAACGCTTGCTAAACGAATAATTGCTAGCGTTGGTAAGGTAACGTAATTTATCCGATATTTTTATCCACTTGCATTTCTGTTCCTTCCTATTTATTCGATAGCAAACTACGATTTTCGTTCTCTCAAATGGCAATTATTATACATGAGTGGAATTGTCATATATAATACCACTAGAGATGAAATTTTGCCGGCAAAATTTCTCGATTGTAATATGAAAGTTTGTTGCTTAGGCGATTTCGCGAATGACATTTGTATCAAAATCACGAGCCGTCAGGCGAGTGATTTTGGAAAAAATGTCATGAGCGAAATTGTCTAAGCAACAAACTTGAATGTTACAAGAGAGAAATTTTACCTGCTTAAATTTCATCTCGAGTGGTATTCGACATGACTATTTCACGAGAAAATATGTCTAACAGTAATATGGTCACATTTCAGAAAGTCAAGGAAATAACGATTCATGTGAGAAACGTCAAAATATTGTCGCTGAAATACTAACATAGTAAGTTTTGCCGGCTTGCATGTTTTATCGCTGTGAAACGAGAGTAGCTATGGAAACTTTCTCACTAAAAATGGAATGAGTGAAATAGTCGCTGAAATACTAACATAGTAAGTTTTGCCGGCTTGCATGTTTTATCGCTGTGAAACGAGAGCAGCTATGGAAACTTTCTCACTAAAAATGGAATGAGTGAAATAGTCAGTTAGAAATTTTTACGATTTCTCGGAATCAAGAAATGAAATAATTGATATTGTAGCATGCAAACGAAAGTTCTTCGAGCTCTTAATAATTATGCTGTAAGCTCAAAATATAAATTCGAGATAGGCAAATCCAAGATCACATACGACACTCATCAATGAAAAAGATAAAGAACGATCAATATTAATCTAATTGGATTTGATCCAATAGAATGGACGGAAATAGAAAAGTTTTATTTTTTTACGACACAAAAATATTTATTTTGGAATATTAAAATGTACCTACATTATGAAAGCATTGAAATTTTTACGTCTCTACATAGAAACCGTGTGCATTATTTAGTTTCCACACGAAATGCAACTTTTTCTTGTTAATTAGTGATGATAGAATAAGCATTTTATTCTGATTGACCTAAACTATTGGTAATTTTTATGGTAGAAATTTCTTTTGCCAAATGGCAATGGTATGGATAACGGAATTGAAAACGCTCTGTGGATCATTGAGTTAAAAGCTGAATGTTTATGGAAAAGAGGATGATTTGAATTATCCATACCAAATTTGGCAAAAAAAATTTCTACTATAAAAATAATTGCTTCAAATAATGGTTTTCATACAAGTTTGATAGATAAAATGATAAACAAGAAACGTAGTCAACTAGCGTACAACAGCATATATCCTCAATCGAAAGTAGAAAAATCGGAAAAATTCACATCTTTAACATATTTTGGTCCTCTAACAAAAAAAAGTTAATAATGTCTTCTTCTTCTTGTGGTGCCGTACCCGGTTTAGGGCGTGGCGACCTCTCTACAACTACTCGTGCTGTGCGTGATACAGCGATACACGAATAGAAGGGACCTACAGTTTTACGACGGTTCCGAACGTCTTTACAGAGAGGCTTTACTAGGCAGAATACTGCTCGGTGGTTTGCCATTGCCTTCAGAGAGGTGGCTCCGCATAAATTCGTTGTTCCGGCCGGGATTCGATCCAGCGACCTTCTGTTCAGTAGCCCAACGCACTGACCACTGAACTACGGAGCCACAATAATGTCTTGCCTAAATGTAATTAGTGCAGTCATTGAAGCGTAAAATAGGTTTTTACCTTCGAACCGATTTACATGAAATTTTGGAATTAGGCTTATCTTACCCGTAACTTCAAAAGTGATATCGACCCGAACTCCGTTTTCACCATGGGGGTGGTTTCCACCCCTTTTCGGTGGTGAGTTTACTGAGTAGAAAAAAATACAATTAGTTTTTGGGCCTTAACTCCTTCAATTTTGAAGCTATCACAACTTATAAAAAAACTATTTTAGAGGTAATTTAAAGAGCTACAACTTTTTTCATAATAATATGTAGTGAAAAACCTTTTATTTTGAAACGGTGAAGGGTCAAAGAGCTCGAGAGAGACTGTGATTGCGCTACCGCGCGCTCTTTAAATCATATCTCCGTCAATTTTCGTTTGAAGAAAAAAAAACCAAAATTTTTGTGAAAATAAAACCTACATTTTTTATTATTACACTTCTTTACGTATCTTTCATTATTTTTGAGATATTATGAAAAAAAGGTGTGTTTTTTAAAAATTCTAAAATTTTTTTTCTTAAAAGCGAGATTTTTTCGAAAAATATGTGTTCCAAAGCAGCCAAACTGCTAGAATCCATCAAACTCTTTATATTAAAGTTACTTCTAGACGGAATACGATTAATTTTAATTTTGGTGGAAATGGCACTCATGAAACCCATTGATTTGAAACAAAAACCATTAGATGTTCCTCTTTTTTCATTACAGCTCACTCATTTTACGTGCAAAAGACTTTAAACAGTGCTCATTCTGAAGCTTATTTCAAGCACTATAAAATCCTTTTTCATCAGCATGCATAAAATTTATTCGCTCTCCGCTAGATGGCATTGAATACATCGATTAAATTTCATACAAAATAAAAAACGGCTTTGATCTTCAATATCTCGCTTATTATTGCACTTAGAACACTCTATAACAAACTAATTTGTTCATTTTTTTACCTGCTACAATTTTGTTCATTATAATATTTCTTTAAAATGCATATTTTTGGAGATATTTGCAAAAAACCGTTGAAAATTCTGAATTTTCAAGTGGTAATAACTTGAAAAGTGTTGGATTTCTGAAAAAACTTTATTGGGCATTTTCCGCTTGAAATTAGGTTTTCTATGGATATCCGAGGTTATTTTGAAGAAAAAAATCCCACCACCGAAAAGGGATGGCAACCACCCCCAGGGTGAAAACGGACTTTGGGTCAATATCACTTTTGAAGTTAAGATAAGCCTAATTCCAAAATTTTATGTAAATCGGTTCATAGTAAAAAAATTTTGAGCTAAAAAGCTTCAATGACTGCACTAAATATTAAAATTGCTTTCAAACCTAAGACAACACTCTCAGGATTTTTATTCAATGCCAAAGATATCACTTCAAAATTTGAAAGTTCAGGAGTTTATAAGTTGATTTGTCCTGTATGTAAAGGAGTGTAGGTATATAGGTCAGACTGGTCGATCGTTCAAGACAAGATTTAAAGACACCAACAATCTTTCTTGAAAAATAAAACGGATTGAACGTTTTCTAATCATTGCCGTGAAAACCACCACCCATTTCGACAAATAGATAACTTTCAAATTATGCACAAATTACCGATAAGAACGAAACTTACTTACTTAGAATCATTAGAAATTTTTTTTAAACTCAATTCATAATGCAGAAGGTATCTTGCTGAACGACCAGATTGGGCTTGATATATTCTCTTATATTTAGCGTATTTCAAAACAATTAATGATTTCTTCTAAGAACATTTTCATTTGTACCTATTTGGGAAATCCACATCTATTAGCCCTTCTTGAAATGTGTTCATCTTGTTTATTTAGGTACCTTGTAATGCCTGGTCCTGGGTGTTAAATGATGCACAGGTTCATACTATACTTTTAGTCTTTATTTATAGCATTACTGAACATAGGCTTAGCGCTGACCGCTCGGGCAGCGTGACGAGTCTATCTCTCAGTCTTACTTACTTTTATCTTAGATTCCCTCTGATTATATATCAGTGTTTATCAATATATCGGCCTTTGCCTACGTACTTGCAGAGTAAGTGTTTTCGTACTTGCAGGTATTTACAAAAGTATAAAGTATAAACTATAACATTCTTCATCTGATATGGAATACAATCGTAACATTTGACCTACGATTCTATCACCCCACACCTCTCGGGCTAATGAAAGAATTTTATTGAGCGTTACTCGAGAAAATTCTGCTCGTTTAAATGTATGATAATTTAAAATTTTTTTTTTCAATTTCCTATGCATGCGTTTAAATTACCATACCCCCATGGAGGTGTGCTGGAAGTAGTTTATAATTACAATTAACAATTTTTTTAAAAAATTCATTACGTACAATCTCTATTACGCGTCTACCCCCTATACTCTCGTGATGATACGCCATATTTTTGATTATAATAATAATTTTTCATTTCAGCCATAGCTACTCTATTTTTAAATTTACCTTTTTACTTTAATTTGTGGACTTCTTCATTTATTTTATCAATTAATATAACCCATCTATATGTAACCACCAATACATAAACCAAATTCAATATATAAATATATATAATATATCCACAATAATAAGACTAAGGTTTTCCTAAAACTGATTATATTCCCTTGGGGACCTTCCTAATTAATTGAGAGCTTTTAATTCCATTTTCTCTACAGATAGCTTCTAAAATTTTCAACATTTTTCGTCTCGCGTCAATGCCGATCGAATATTTTAGATTCTGTAGAGTGTTGCAACATTAGTACATACCGTGTATGATTTTATTCTTGGCAGCTTCCAAAATTCTAAAATACATAGCTAATGGATAGCTGTAGATCTTTCGCCAACACTATTCCTCCATAAAAAAATTTATATTACTCATTATATATTTATTTCTTCATTTCTCAATTACCATATCCATCTTAACAAGAAGTGGTCGCTATCTATATATAGCATACAAAAAAAATATTGTTTCATCTCATTTTTACCAACGATTCCATCTCGTAATTTACAAGTAAAAATTCATTATTTATTGAAAACATAATTCATTAAGCAGGGGGCATAATCCATCCCCTGAGCCGCCCTTATACGCAATTCTCATTAATAATAAAATTGCTCTCTTCTTTTAACCATTAAAATTTTAATTGTACATTATCTATAACCATACTATTTTGGAAACTATAATTCAGCCTTAAAAAGTACCCTATATTTGATAATGGGCTCAAAGTGCAAACTTTATTAAAAACAATATTTAAATTTTCATATTTTTGTCCCTTTCTGACATCTTCAAATATTCAAGCTTCATCGAGTATAATAAGTTAATTTTCTTATTTGCGTATCATCAGGTGCAAACAGTTTACAATTTTCTCTTAACAATTTTTCTCTGACTTTTAAAATTAACATTTGTGATGCCTAGTATCATCAATTTCATTTACGATAAAATTATTACAAGATTTAAAATTTTTAATCAAAAAAAATTAAAACTTTCCCCAGTAGGTCAATGTCTCAGTAAGATTTAAAACTAAAAATAATACATTAATTCAAAAATATTCATAATAAAAAAAATTTCTAGCTTCGAAAATTTGACATATATATATTTCATAAATCTTATTTGACCGCAAAGACTCCAAATCCAATTCAATAAATCAATTCTTTATTTATATAAACAATAGGTAATTCCTTTAGTGAGCGGTCAATGTCATCAAATAAACATGGGTGTTATCATAAAATACAATGTTATCATAATAATAACGTCATTGTCATTACAATCCATATTCATTCTAATGCAATATAACGCGTGATTACTCATTTCTCTAATTGCACACTATTATATAAATATTTCCATTAATCTTGAATAGGAATACTTCCAAAAAAAATAATGATATTTATCCAACAATGGATTTCAAATTTAAAAAAAAAAATTCGCCTCTTAAACTTAACTTACGCATTATTGCATGACAGACGGAAACCCCCATAATAACATTAAATCTAATAATAAAATTTAAAATAATTTGATAAAATAACACTAGAATTTTAATAATGATAAAAAAAAAAAACATTAATTTGGAAATATTAGGTCAGTGTCAGTGTCATAACTGAATGTAGAAAAATTCATTAAAATGTAATAAAACTAATAATAAAAAATTAATGTCTCTTCCTTTTTAAAAAAAAAATAATGGTCTCTTTTTTTCTTTCATTTTTAAAAACAATGTCCATTTCACTCTATATTTAACAATATTTATAAGCCATATCTCTGCCATTTACACAAGGGTAGATCCTACCTTAACCTTCTGCAACCATCGCGGGGGTTAGTGGACTTCCATTCTAAAACCTTGCGTTCACAGGGGCCCGGTTATACCCATTCCTAGGTCCTTCGTGATGGCCTGGGTCGTCATCTCCGGAACTACTGCGAAGCAACCAGCTTTTCTATGCGGGCGATGATCATGTTCTTCTTCTTCCCATATTTGTTTCACTAACTTTCACTTATTTTTTCACAATGCTACAAACTGGCAGGATCGCCATGTAATGCCTTTTGGTCTGGCGTGTTAAAATTGATGCACAGGGGTTCATACTATACTTTTAGTCTCTTATTTATAGCATTACTGACATAGGCTTAGCGCTGACCGCTCGGGCAGCGTGACGAGTTCTATCTCTCAGTCTTACTTTTACTTTTAATCTTAGATTCCCTCTTGATTTATATATCAGTGTTTATTTCAATATATCGGGGCCTTGGCCTCCACGTACTTGCAGAGTAAGTGTATCGTACTTGCAGGTAGTTTACAAACAGTATAAAGTGTATAAACTATAACATTCTTCATCTGATATGAATACAATGTAAACATTGGGACCTATTGATCTACTTCACCACACCTGCAATAATTTTCTTTTCCCACCCGTGAGCGGGCAAATCTTGTAACTATGTTTCAGTTCTAAATTTTCAATATGTTCCGATGATGGTCTAGTGACCGAAATTGCAATCGCAGTGTAATATTTTCAAAGTATTTTCGTGTAATAAACGTGTAAATTTTCAAGTTTTGTTTTTGATCATCATTAAATTTACTAATGATGGAAAACCGTGCGGCTCCCAAGGGCAGCTGCCAACTGTTGGATAAGTTCTCAGCAAGGGGAACTTTCCAATGATGTGCTACCACTTTTGGTCGTCTGAGTCTTCTTCTGGGGGGAAAAGGTTTTAAATATGTCTTTGTTGCCTGATTGTTTTTTGGGTTTCTTGGAGGAGATTACAAACTTTGTTCATTCCAGTTTTTTGGTATTTGGGTGTGCGAGGGGTAAGTTTACTCCGTCAGGAATATGAAGAAAAGGTATGCAACTACACTAAGGGGTGTTTTCAACTTTGTTTCAAGAGTGTGTATTCTGAACTTTAGCTTCATGGGGTTGTCTTTATAAAATAAATTCGAATGATTTTTTTTTGAAAACTCTTTAATTTGGATTAATCAATTACAAGTAATCCTTCAAAATCTAACTTTACATCTCTAAAAACAGTATACAATACTGGCCCCGAGATTATAAA
>JARQZK010005071.1:0-50000 GCA_030704885.1 Cynegetis impunctata
CGGGACGCGGTTATTTTCAATTTAATCTTGTTAAACGCAATAAAATACAATAAACAAAAGAAAACAGTTTTGTGAAGAACAAATTGGAAAAAGTCAACTTCCAAGATATTTATTGGTTTTGTATAGTACCGTAAGTTTGAATATTAACTTTTCTAACTTTTTTAGAAACAAAATCGTTTATAACATCTTGGAAGTCGACCCTTTCTAATACATCATTTTCAATGGCCATTAACGACAATGAATTCAAACGGTTCTGAGAGATTGTTGAACGAAGACACTTTATTAGTTCTACTACTCGATACTAGATGGTTCTGTATATATGAAGTATTTCATCAATTGACAATATGCGTCGAAATAAAGCAATAATATTGTTGGGGAATTTCATACAAATTTTCAAATAAAATTTTTACTCGTTGATTTTTTTCTCGGTGCGTGCACGGGCGCCTAGTCGATGCGGGGCCCCTAGGCAGATGCCTACTTTGCTAATGGTTGTTAATACGGCCCTGCCGATCTCCCAATATCGATTACATCAGCAACTTTACCCAACATTAAATATTCAAGGTATCTATTAAAACGCTTCTTTTCGTCGCTGCGGTGTTATAAGTGGCCAATACTGGGTCTTATAAATTACAAAAAACCGCAAGCCAAGACATGATTCATTCAAGAATTCGAGAACCGGCCCCCATGCAAAGAGGCTCCTCGCCAGACTATAGACATTGTAACGGTCTACAAACAAATAAATTACTGTGGATTCTTGCGAAGACATGTTCTGACCACAAACGAACAAGAAGGTGAAACTACTTATAAACAACTGGAACTATAATAGACGTCTGACCTTTAGAAGTTCGACACATTTGGGAATTTCTCATAAACGGTTCATATATTTTAATTATATTAATGAGTAAGAATTAATAGTATCGATTGTTTAATAATATGTTTGTTCATGTCTAGAGTTGATGTTTGCCTAAGGTGACCATACGTCCCGCTTTGGGCGGGACAGTCCCGCTTTCAGGCTGTCTGTCCCGCTGTCCCCAGCCAGAGCAAAAATGTCCCGCTTTCGCGAACAGACCAAAGGATCATTTTTTATACGTACCCCTACCTATCTAGATGCGTTAATTGCATTCGAAAAGCGCGGGTGACAGAGGCAGCGCCGGTGATATTTGAGAGCGAGACAGATGACGCCACTACTCAGCGAACAAATACATCGCGCAAGCGCAAGATCCAATTAGACGTGCGACGTGCGATATCATCGTTTTGTTTTAGTTTGTATTGGGATATTTGACAATCGAACAATTCGTTCAACATTTGCGTGTTTGTAGGTTTGTTAGTTTGTAACATTAAAAAAATGCCGAAACGCAAGTGTACATTTAATATTAATTTACAAAATAAGTATCCATTTATAAAACAAAAGAGTGGTGCATCAGATGTAACGTGTGAAAAATGTCGCACTGATTTCAGTATCGGCCATGGTGGAGCCAGCGATATTGAGAATCATTTAAAATCGGAAAAACACAGGGTTTCTGATCACGCTGCTGCTTCAAGCTCGTCAATGCTTGCTTTTTTCAAAAGAACCGATTTGCCGTCTTTCAAAGATTTTGATGTGGCTGCAGCGGAAGGAGCGTGGGCGTATCGCACTGTCCAGGAAAACCACAGCTTTCGCTCAAATGACTGTGCCTCTAATTTATTTCAAACATGTTTTGAGCAAAAATTTAGATGTGCTCGTACAAAATCCTAGGCTATTGTTGTAAATGTTCTGGCACCTATGGCAGCGGATGAATTGAAAGAGCATCTTCGAGAAGCCCACTGTATATCTCTATTAACAGATGCTTCAAATCATGGCTCAATAAAATTATTTCCTGTGTTGATTCGATATTTTTTACCTTATGAAGGCGTGAAAGTCAAGATTTTAGAGTTTCGAGAGCATCCAGGTGAAACATCGGATATAGTTGTTGATTATTTGAAGGAGGTATTATCGTGCAATAATTTAAATAAGAAAATTGTGGCATTTTGTGGGGATAATACGAACTGCAATTTTGGAGGAAAGAATAGAAGAGGGATTAACAATGTTTACGCAAAATTGAACCTATCACTCGGAAGGCAACTCATTGGGATTGGCTGCGGAGCCCACATAGTTCACAACGCGATCAAAACCGCTTCAGATTGTCTTCCTGTGGACTTCGAATGCATCGTTGTGAAAATTTACTCATTTTTTTACATCTACAGCGTTCGGGTGGAAGCTCTCAAGGAGTTTTGTTGATTCACTGATACAGAGTATCAGAAGCTGCTAGGCTACAGCAAAACCAGGTGGCTAGCGTTGATGCCAGCCCTTGAAAGAATTTTAAAAAATGTTTCAGCCCTTAAAAAGTTATTTTCTGAGTATCGATAAATGCCCAAATATTTTAAAAACTTTTTTTTTAAATCCTACCTCTGAACTATGGTTATATTTTATGCACGCACAGGCAGCAACGTTCCATCAAACTGTGTTGAAAATTGAAGGACAAAACGTGTCTGCTACAGAATCTTCAAAGGAAATTAATCGTCTCCGAGATAACTTGGCACGTAAAGAGAGTTCGCTTTTTCTTCCACACACTGTCCGTAATCTAATGACAAAAATTCAAGAAACTGACGCTTCTGTTGTTCAGGATGTAAAAACTGCAGTAGCTGAATTTTATAAGACAAGTAAAGAATACTTGGATCAGTGGAGTCAGTTCAATGCAGACTTAAAAGTGTTTGAATGGGCAAATTTGACAAAAGTACCTACTTGGGAAGAAGTACAGAATGTGACGGATTTGCTGATTTCACAAGGATTTCTTAGTAGTGGCGAAGATACGCACGTGTTCGATGAGTTTTCACTTGTTTCCAACTACGTCACTACTGAAAAAATATCTAGCTGGAACGCTAAAAATGTTGCTACTAAATACCGCTGGGTGGAATTGTTAACACATTTCCGTGATAACAATCTAAACTGTGCGAATTTTCGAATAATTACTGAATACGTTTTATGTCTGCCTGGCAGTAACGCACCTGTCGAGTGAGTTTTTTCTCTTATGAATAAGATATGGACAAGTGAAAAAACGCAGTTAGGTGTCACAGTTATGAAAGCCATTTTGATTACCAAGGCTAATATCGACAAATCTTGTGAGAAGCTCCTTTCCTATTTGAAAACTAGACCCGACATTTTGAAACTGATTTGCTCCGACGACAAATATAAAACAAATGCGTCAGAGACTGCAATCTAATGTTGAATAATTAAACTTGCATAATTATTAATATTGATACATTGTTTACATATCTTCATTTTTAATAAATAATTATGTTATAATTTTTCACTTAATTCCGCAAGCGTCCCGCTCTGACAAAAAAAATAAATGGTCACGTTATTTGCCTCAAATCCAAATATTTATTCTCGCAAAATAATTTAGAAATTTTAATACTTCAAATGAAAAAAATGCTTGACCTGTAGATAGTGTTGCCACCTCTTGACTGCCAAAATTCGGAAAAGAAAGAGAAACTTTTTATTTTATTGTGAACTCATATTTTGCAATTGATCGTACGGATTTCAAAATATCTGATCAGGAAAAAACATTCCAAAAACTCTTTGCAGTCTATTTTAAAATTGAAGATCGTTAGGATTTCTGTCTTGACATGTTCTTCATTTAAGCGGTTTCTTTGTTTCGACCATATATCGAATACTTTATGCAAACCATTTAATCCAATAAATTCACACATTCAATTTCAATTTTGAAATATTGAATGAAGTAAGGGAATTAAACTTATTTTTTTTTTAGAATCATTACAGATAAATAAATACAAGCATTCCGGTCTCCTATTGAATAGCCAAATCGATCATACTTCAAGCCCCCTTTTCAATCTTTTCAAAATTACCGAACTACCTGACTAGCAGTTTAGAATTGGTTTTTCCTATTGTTTTAATTATTTGTAACCATCCTTCTACACAATTTGTCACCTCTTTATTTCTTGTTTTCGACACAACAGAGAAACATAGTTAGTTTGTCATTAGCATCTGAAGAAGGTGAAGTTCGTTGATCTGTTATTTGGGCTGTTTCCATTATCTGAGCGGTTAGTTGTTACCGACGTTTCGGCAAGCATTCTCCTGCCGTCTTCAGGGTGTTGGTCCTGAGAAGGACCTGGGTTTGCCAAACTTAGTCTGTCTGGACTTGTACGCACCATACTTTTTTCAATTATGTGGTTACAGTATCGGGATTCGAACACGGGTTTTTTCGGTTGTAAATCCAGCACTCTAACAACTAGTCTACTGAAGCAGGTAGTTATTATACAATTTGAGTTATATATGAAGTATAATTTCTGTGTTAGAGGTCACCTTGACTCAATCTATCTGCGCAGATGGTATGCGCAGTAGCCTTGAGTTGGTATATGTCTTGTTGTTAATTGCTTCCTTGGGCGCCGAAACGTCGGTAACAATTAACCGCTCAGATAATGGAAACAGCCCAAATAACAGATCAACAAATACTCCATTATCAAGAATATCACGCTCAGAAGGTGAAGTTCCACCGAAACGTGCGTCATGCATTATTTCTTTTAATAAATGTGTAAATTGTTATTATTAACCATTGGTTTAAAATATTGAATACTATACTAAAAACACGCTAACAGACAGCGTTTGATTCAGATACACCCTTACATTTGATTTGACAATGTCAGTCGTGAGCATTGTTTCGTTATTTTCGAGAAACTTGATATTCCGGGAGAGTAATATTCATTTTAAATTCCTTCCGGGAGCCGGGAGATTTAAATTTTCAGGGCTCAATTAAGTTAAATTTTAGGGCTCAATTCCGGGAGAGGAGGAAACCCTAGCTGCAGAGAAAAACTTTGAAACCTCCGAAAAAAAAAACATCAAGTCTCTATATGGAAATGGCATTAAGAAAAACAGTTGAAATCCAAAACAAACACCCTTACCTCAACTCAATCTAATTTTGTAATTAGAAATAATATCCTCAGTCCTAGAAGGCCGAATTACGGAAATGTTGCTCATGACTAGTTTCCACATAATTTTCTAACGGTTTGAAAAATTTTGTCTCAAAATTTTGACTGAATTTACCATCATATTAGTAGTTTTTTCTGCCATAAGTACAAACCCAGATACCAAATTTCAACTCGTGCGGCCTGCTGGAAATGAAAATGTTTGCCGGGGATATATAAATATATATATATATATATATATATATATATATATATATATATATATATATATATATATATATATATATATATATATATATATATATATATATATATATATATATATATATATATAGATATAGAAATCGTGGTCTTAGAGGTCTAAAATTGATTTAAAACCCACCATTCTATTGAGTTTCGATACTGTATGATAGTCTATTATTTTAGGGAAAAATACGACTAAAATTTTTTTCTAATTACCGAAGCAACCCCGTATATAAAGTACGAAACTTCGTAGTAATTTTGACATCAATCTTGGTGAGCTGATTCCATATGGCTACACAGTTGAGCATACATAGTTCGTTTACACTGTGAATGGGCTCCATCAATCTTACTGAAAAATCAATAGTTTCCCTCCGTGGAATATATATTATTTTCCGCATTTTTCCCGAAATGGGGTGCAAACAATATACAGGATAGACCGTTTATATTGTCCAACAGCTATCTGACCAACTGCTACCGCAAACATATCTCGCGATCTAGCTTTTCCGAAAAGTAAAAGTGTAAGGATAAAACAGATTTCTGTTTTTCTCGAAATATATTTTTAATTAATACATCTTATATATTATGGTCTTGAAGCTATCAACATGAATCAACCTGTATAGTGAACGCACGCTTTTTATGAATGATTTAGGCATACATGTTCGTGATAAATGGAATTGAGAATATCTATTAGAAGCCTCACTTTCCTTTTCTTTATTTATGTTGTCAATGAAAGTTATGACAATCGCCCAACCCTTTCCTTTGTATATCTGTCTACCATTATAAAAAGTGTACAATGCCAAAAATATCCACCGAACTAGTTAGCCAAGTACTTAGGTAAGCTGGCTACTATTCCGGAGAACCTGTGTTCAAACCCCGGTTTGGCCTGTTCCACCATGAGTTATTCTTAGAGGTTTACTCATGGCGTAAAGTAAATCATTGCTTGCAAACTTACAAGGCGAATGTTGGGTCAGCATTTATCCTCTGTATGCTACAAAGACATCCTCTTTCAAATATTTGATGGAATCCGTCGTTACTACGTGATAATGTAACAAGATGAACAAAAACAAAACTTGAATTTACTATGTTTATTATCACAAAAATATTTCGAAAAATATAACACTGCGATTGCAATTTCGGTCACTAGACCATCATCAGGCCGATTGAGTTAAGAACTGAATACATAATTATAGATTTGATCTTACGGGTGGGAAAGAATTATTGCAAGTACCTAAATAGACAAGAGGAACACATTTCAAGAAGGGCTAATAGAAGTGGATTTCCCAAATTGGTACAATAAAATATTCTTAGAAAATCATTATTGCTTGAATACACTAAATATAGGAGAGTATATTAAGTCAATCTGGTTGTTCAGCAAGATATCTTTTGCATTATGATTGAGTTTGAAAATTTCTTATGATTCTAAGTAAGTAAGTTTGGTTCCTTTCGGTAATTTGTGTATAATTTGTAAGTTATCTATTTGTGGAAACGGGTGGTGGTTTTCACGGCAATGATTTGAAAACGTTGAATCCGTTTTATTTTTCAAAAAAGATTGTTGATGTTCTTTAAATCTTGTCTTGAACGATCGACCAGTCTGACCTATATACACTCCTTTACATACAGGACAAATCAACCTATAAACTCCTGAACTTTCAAATTTTGAAGTGATATCTTTGGCATTGAATAAAAATCCTGAGAGTTTTGTCTTAGGTTTGAAAGCAATTTTAATATTACATTTAGGTATGACATTAGCAACTTTTTCTGTTAGAGGACCAAAATATGTTAAAGATGTGAATTTTTCCGATTTTTCTACTTTCGATTGAGGATATATGCTGTTGTACGCTAGTTGACTACGTTTCTTCTTTATCATTTTATCTATCAAACTTGTATGAAAACCATTATTTGAAGCAATTATTTTTATAGTAGAAATTTCTTTTGCTAATTTTGGTACGGATAATGGAATTGAAAACGCTCTGTGGATCATTGAGTTAAAAGCTGAATGTTTATGGGAAAGAGGATGATTTGAATCCGACGGAATACATATATCCGTGAAAGTTGGTTTTCTATATATATCGGAACTAATATTTTATTATTATAAGTATATTCCTCTTTCCCATAAATATCCTGTCATTCCTGTCTAACCCATGCGCAATGCATACTTGAGGGACGAATTAACACAACAAAATTTTTAACAACTTGCAAAAATGTTCATTTGCTTGAAAATGTTGTAATTACGAAACTTCAGTCGAAAATATTCAAATTAATAAAAAAGTGTCAAAAAACAAAGTATATTATTTCTCATTTATAGGGTATTGATTAAGTTCATATATTTATAATAACTAATAATAACATGTCTACTTTTAATACCTTTTAAAAAGAATCCGTCATCCTTATAATTACACTTAATGTATACACGGATGACTCGCCCTGTATAATCCGTATTGTGTTTCACTAATTTGGCATCTCAGGTATTTGTCCACCGCGTTCCTCAGAAGTAGAATTTACTACCTGGAAGACTTCTCAACCTTTTGTATTCGGTCGAGCGGGTAAGTCTGGCCCGTTCGCCGGATCTCTCCACAATGTTGAACTTGTTGGATCGTGAATAAGTCAACAATGGAACGCCATTTTCAATTAAATCGTCAAGTAGAGAGTGAGCTTAGCGGCGCGTGAATGTATTGAAAGGCCGATAGGCCCTAAAGCCCTTCGGTTACATGTTACACATTTGTAAAAAGTCCCGATGAAAGCGATTTTATTCGGCTTTGTTGTTTATGCCTTAATCGTTGTACTGAATTGGTTCGATCCGGGGGCTGGCCGATAGACATCCCCGTATTCCGTGCTTTGAAACTACATCACGTGGGGGATTTTATTGAAGTATTATTCTGGGAATGACGAATGAGTTCCGTTGTTAAACCAAAGTAACCGTGACTAATCGGTGTGGATTTGACATTTTTTAGTCGTATTTTTTATTCGTTTTAACCCTCCTAGACCACGATTTTCATAAGATTCCGGGGTTCAATCCGATTTTTTCGAAAGTTTTGTTGGCGCTGAGAAGCACCGTTTGTTTCACGACGTTTCGCCAAAATCTCATTTGGCATTTTCAAGTGCTGCTGTACGTCTGGTGACTCGACGGCAACTACTGTCACCAGACGTACAGCAGCACTTGAAAATGCCAAATGAGATTTTGGCGAAACGTCGTGAAACAAATGGTGCTTCGCAACGCCAACATAACTTTCGAAAAAATCGGATTGAACCCCGGAATCTTTCTCAGATTCATTCCACCATCCGAGAAAACCTCCGAGATACCATATATATGTATATATATATATATATATATATATATATATATATATATATATATATATATATATATATATATATATGTATATATTCAGTCTGTTCAAAAAATAAGGTGAATTTTCAAATTTCACTGGCTAGGTACATACGATTATCGATTTTTTATATATATTCTGTTATGTTGGTATACTCGTCTCGAACATATGTTCACAGTTTTAGCTATATAGCACATTTAGTTTGTTTGTGAGAGGCATAAAAGTTAGAAGTGTTTTGCGTGTTCGGCGATTTTCTGCTGTCGAAAAACATGGATCAAGGGGTTTGCATTGCATATTTTGTGTGAAAAATTATGTAATCATGTCTCAGCCACCGTATTCACTAGATTTGGCCCCCTGCGACTCTTTCCTGTTCCCAAGGTTGAAGAGACCCATTAAAGGACGGCGTTTGAGGAGATACAAACCGAATCGCTGAGAGAGCTCCAGAGCATACCAAAAAGTGCATATCAGAACTGCTTCGAGGATTGGAGAAAACGCTGGCACAAGTGTATTATATCTGAGGGGGACCACTTTGAAGGGGACAAAATAAAAATTGATGAATAAATAAATATTTTTTGAGAAAAATGAAAATTCACCTTATTTTTTGAACAGACCTCGTGCATTTATATATATATATATATATATATATATATATATATATATATATATATATATATATATATATTATATATATATATATATATATATATATATATATATCATATATATTATATTATATATATATATATATATATATATATATATATTATATATATATATATATATATATATATATATATATATATATATATTATATATATATATATATATATATATATATATATATATATATATATATATATATATATATATATATATATATATTTATATTATAATAGACAGCAGTTAACGTTTCTAACATATGTGCAAAATGGTGAATGCGCCAGCAAACTTGAATCATGAGAATACCTCAACCTCAATACACGTTTCTGATTATAACTTATGTACCACACATAAAAACTATGTAATATAAATTCTTGAAAATCTACTTAGAATTAACGTTCAATCACTTTCCGGATTTTTTCTATGGTATGTCAAAAAAGTGAGAAAAACAAGTCGTTGAGGGGGTTTGATTCAATCGATTCCCACTTGTGCAAAGCCGATAGATAAATAAATCTGATAATGGCTCAACCTCGTTAAAATTTTCTGCCTTCAACTTCTTTCTGTAATGGAGTAATAAAGATTCGACGAGGCATAAATACAGTTACAAGTGTTGTGATTTTCTAATAGTCAATGTGTGAAAATTTTTCAATTTTTCGGAACAAGTCGTTAAGGTGTATTATTGTAGTACTCCCTGGCGCAGGGGCATTAACCTACGGCCCGCAAACAAATTTTTCCGGGACTGCGGGAAGCTTACAAAATGAATTTTTTTCAAAATTTGATATTATAATTCGTGGATGTATGAGGGGCTAGCGCCATTTACAATGTATCACTTCGAGTAAAAAAAAAGGTTGGAGCCCCTCTACTCCTACAGTATTGGATGACAACTCAAAACTTATAAATATATTAATGATAGTGAAAATTATGTTATTTTTCAAAGCTTGTGATACCATATCCTAGTGATAGCATAACCTAGTGTAATTTAGCGAAAACTATCCACTAACAATTATCGATTATGTTGTTCGTAATAATAATAACAACCGTACGGGTCATAACTGCCATGCGATATTATGAAGGGGATTTCGACGCGGTTGTTTTGAAGATATATGGTTCATAAAGTGTTTCCTGTATTTTACGAGGACATCACGCGACCTATTTCTCCATTGGCAGTACAATCGTACAACTAATGTTTCGGTATAAAACTTCGTGGAGTTACACTCCACGCACTTGGCTAATGAAATATAGGCCTAAAACTATGTCCGACACTACAGCCTTGCTAGGCGTGCGCGTCAGCTGTATTCATACATGCGTATTGTTGTTATTTTATTAATAATTATGAAAGTGACTCAGTAGAAGTTGAGGATAGCGATGATGAATTCAGGTAAGTACCAGTGTTTGTAAATATTATCAGTGAATTATTAATTATTATCATAGACTAGCTGACCCGGCAAACGTTGCTCTGCAATATAAATTATTTTTATCTATTTATCTATCTGCCGATGTATATCTACCTATCTAACTATATATCTATCTATCTAGATAGTTATCTATCTTTCTATCTATCTATCTATCTATCATTCTATCTGTCTATCTATCTGCATATCTATCTATCAATTTATCTGACCGGACAAACGTTCTGCCATATAAATTATTTTTATCTATCTATCTTTCTATCTATTCATCTAGCTGCCGATGTATATCTATCTATCTAGTTATCTATCTTTCTATCTATCTAACTATCTATCTATCAATCTATCTGACCCTGCAAAAATGTTAATCATTGGGAGTATGAAAAATATATTACGACCTATTCTCAAACCGACTATATTGTTATTTTCGATTGCCATCTTGCAGCCCTATCTGTGGATAAATTTAAAAAAAAATGAAAATCGCGATGCAAAAATAGGGGTTGATTGTAGAAGGGTATACAATTGAGAGTAATATGAATTTTTCTATTCTAAGTCATGACAAAATAAAAATGACATAGATTAGAAATAATTTTATATGGTGGTTAAGTATTCTAAAATTTTCTGATTTCCCGCGCAATTTTCTTAATTTTTTCTTTCATAAGAACCTTCTTCTGACAATAAAAAACACAACTATAAAAGAATTATAGTCCGGGGAAGTAAGTATATAGAGGGGAAAAATTAAAAAGTAGGGGTTATTATTTTTTTTAAGTAAGTACACTGACCCCTCATCGCTTTCCTAAATTTGTGACCAAATCCCGTGAAAGCTCGAAACACAGCTTGCAAGCACATTTTAAAGCACTAAAATTCGATGATTTTTTGCTTATAACTTTTTCTGATGTACTCGCACAAAAAAATCGTAGAGATCAAATTCACACTAAATTTTATGCCCTACACGATGACGTAAGTCGACTTTTGAAATGAAAATTTTTTCGACTCAAAATTTTCCAAAAAATGAAAATTGTATCGAAAGGTCGTGTTTTAACCGGCAACCATACTGAAAATAACCATATCGAGATCAAAACATAGGAAAACACAGATGGTGTGCTATTAAAAATTTACGTATTTTCTGATTTGGAAAATTCAAAATGGCGGCCGCAAAAATCGAATATATATATTTTTTTTTCAATCACGCTTCCTCTTGAAAACATTAACGATATCGAAACGCGGTTGGTTGCAATCGATAGGGGAAAAGTTGTAGTTTTAGGCATAAAATGAAAAAAAATTTTATAAATTTTTTTACATAACTTTTTTCAAAAATTTATAAAAAAAAAATTTTGTTTGTTGAGTTTTTCCTCATTTTCGCATTGAAAAATAAAGTCAATCATTATACTCATACTCGAAATGTATTTTCCGTTAAAAAACGCGTATTTCAAAAAAAAATGCAATAATCAGAAGCCGAGATATAGAAGCTCAAAGTTCGCTTCGTACTGTGACCATACTATTGAAAATTTTCAAATTCTTATTGTTGCATTAGATTGTTTCACCTGTGTAGTGATTAAATACAGATTTAAAAGAACGTTGGATCACTGGCTGCATCAAAAATAAATCAGTAGTCTTGCCGCGTTCGCCCGAATATGAACGCGGCAGCTGCTCGGCGTAGTGGTGGGGAGACCCTTGTCGCCGAGCACCCCAACGGGTCTTCACTAATACACGCGCATTTTTAATTTTTAATAGTATGGTCACAGTACGAAGCGAACTTTGAGCTTCTAAATCTCGGCTTCTGATCATTGTATTTAAACAATTTTTTTTTGAAATACGCGTTTTTTAACGGCAAATACATTTCGAGTATGAGTATGATGATTGATTTTATTTTTCAATGCAAAAATGAGGAAAAACTCAACAAACAAAATTTTTTTTTAATAAATTTTTAAAAAAAGTTATGTAAAAAAAATTATAAAATTTTTTTTCATTTTATGCCTAAAACTAAAACTTTTCCCCTATCGATTGCAACCAACCACGTTTCGATATCGTTAATGTTTTCAAGAGGAAGCGTGATTGAAAAAAATATATATATATATATTCGATTTTTGCGGCCTCCATTTTGAATTTTCCAAATCTGAAAATACGTAAATTTTTTATAGCACACCATCTATGTTTCCCTATGTTTTGATCTCGATATGGTTATTTTCAGTATGGTTGCCGGTTAAAACACGACCTTTCGATACAATTTTCATTTTTTGGAAAATTTTGAGTCGAAAACATTTTCATTTCAAAAGTCGACTCACGTCATCGTGTAGGGCATAAAATTTAGTGTGAATTTGATCTCTACGATTTTTTTGTGCGAGTACATCAGAAAAAGTTATAAGCAAAAAATCATCGAATTTTAGTGCTTTAAAATGTGCTTGCAAGCTGTATTTCGAGCTTTCACGGGATTTAGTCACAAATTTAGGAAAGCGATGAGGGGTCAGTGTACTTACTTAAAGAAAATTATGACCCCTTCCTTTTTTTATTTTTCTCGTTGATAGATTTTTTGATCTTACTTCCCCGGACTATTAGTGAAATATGTCCAGCCGTTCAAGCGTGATGGCTTGACCAAGGGAAATAAGAATTCATTTATATATATATATATATATATATATATATATATATATATATATATATATATATATATATATATATATATATATATATATATATATATATATATATATATATATATATATATATATATATATATATATTTATATATATATTTATATATATATATATATATATATATATATAGATTACGTATGATTTTGAATAGGAGAATTGATAACTGATTTCAAAAATAATCTACTACCTATTTGTATAATAATAAACAGGGATGAATTTATCGAAACCTTCTTTTTCTGATTAAAACTCAGTGCTATTGTTACAATTTCTTTTAGTAGAATTTTCTTCAAGAATTAACAATGATGCAGAAAAATCTACAGATACAAGATACTTTTGATACAGTTTTTTCCAGACATTAAATAAATTTCTCCACTCTAGCATTAGTTTTTTTATATCGTTCAATATTTTATTAACTTCAATCACTTAATAAGTTTGATTATTGTGCACAAATATAAGTATCACTTCGTATAAATAAATAAACTACACTATAGAATCAAAACAAAAACTGATGGTAATTTTGCTGTTGTATGTGTTGTATACTATACACCTATACATGCAACAACTATTGCCGGTATACCCTAATATATAAAAACTACAACAAAAATTTCAATAACATAATATAACATATAAAATATAAAAGATATTTGCAATTAATCAAACATACATACATTAAATTACAGACAGCTGTTCGTTAATAATAATAATAAAATAAACCGCATCCAAATGTTTTTCAGATTCTTCTTTTTCGTTATTCATTGTCATTCAAATCAGTTTTTTTATATCTTTAAATATTTTCTTTATAATTTTGTTTATTGGGCACAAATATAAGTATCACTAGATGTAAATACCTATACATTCATCAACTGTTGCCGGTATACCCTAATATATGCGGCGGTATACTAATAATCTCGGAGTGAATGGTGCGCATAGTACGTTGCGCAAAGGAACATAACATTTCACTTTTAGTTAACGCTCGATTTTATTCCTCATAAAATTTTCATACCGCGGGCTTTGTATAAAAATCTTTTTATAAGGGGTAAACTCCAATAAACTCCGAAAATATTTATTTTCATAACTTTTCAAAAAACAAAATTATAAATTAAAACTTTATGACGATTACTTCATTTATTTTATTTTTCATTTAATTACTCTCATACTTTGTTGATCTATTTATTTATTTTTTCATAAAGCGAAAGAAACTCCGTTCCAACCAGGTGTCTCACGACACCCCTCGTCTTTTTTTGTGAAGATTTGCGTTATGAAATCATTGACGGTTTGTAGCGTACAATAATAGTATATTATTCAACGAGCACAAAATGATTGCTATTTTTCACGAGAGTGAAGTTTGTGACACGAGCCGCAGGTGAGTTACGCAATTCACCCGAGTGAAAAATTGTAATTTTGTGCGAGTAGAATACTATACTTTGTCCAAGACTTCCTCGAAAAAATTAGTAATAATCTTCATTTTCAACAATAAAAATAGTTATCAAAAGCGTTGACATAACATTTTCTGTGTTCACTGAAAACTGCATACTCACGTAAACGTCAACTATTTCACTTGACATCGATTCCATTCCTTTCTTTCACTCTGATAAAAGTGAAATAGATAATTTTGCATTCATTTATTTATATTAATGTTAACAGAAGAATTATTGAAAATAAACGAAGGCATTGAATTTATAGATAAATCAATGTTTTAAAATCTAACAATAATATTATAATAATGTAAATGATGTTCTCTAGTTTAGATATACGTCCTAAGTGTGACGTCATGCAGTGAATAATGAACCATTATTCACTAGTGAATAATAGGTAGTGTTACACTTTAGGAAGCACATTTATAATGAATGTTTTATAGTACAGTCGTGGACAAACATACATTATTTCAATTTATCGATATACCTTGTTAGTTCTGTTAATTGAGACAATGATACTGATTAATCTAACGCATATAATCCTAAGTATATTAGTAGTGCATATTTATCGATAGATGATAGCGAGCATAAATAGGTGGAATATAACTGAATTGAGATAAGAGAGATATTTTTATATTAGGTATAGAAATTTTATCTGCTCAACCAAGATTTCAATATTGACAAATGATGAATGCGTATAAACAATAATATTTGATATCCTCCTTCTCAACCTGTAGCAATCCATTCCTGGATGTAGGTCTCTCTCATATGTTTCCATGTCTCCCTGTTCTGAGCCATACTTAACCAGTGCTTGCCTGCCACCTTCCTAATGTCGTTCACCCATCTTTTCTGCGGGCGTCCTATGCTTCGCTTGTTCTTCTTCTTCTTCTTTGTCAGCTTTCGTTTGCCCACTCCTGGACATAAGCCTTTCCCAACATCTTCCATTCCCATCTGTTCTGAGCCACTTGATACCATTGATTACCGGCAAACTGTCTGATGTCATCTATCCATCGAAGAGGGGGTCTACCGACACTAGTTCTCGTCTCCCTGGGTCAACACTGTATGATTCTTGGTGTCCATCTCCCATCCTTCTGTCTTGCGATGTGACCCGCCCATTGCCATTTCAGTTCCGCAATTCTTTTCACTATGTCCTTAACGCCGGTTCTTCTGCGAATCTCTTCATTCCTAATTTTATCTCTGAGAGATACTCCAAGCATCGACCTCTCCATTCCCCTTTGCATTACTCGTAGCTTTTTCGCATTGGCTTGTGTTATAGCAACGGTTTCGAGTCCATAGGTAGATACTGGCAGGATACATGTATCATACACCTTTCGCTTTAAATTGATGGGAATTGTGCTGTCTCTCAGTATATGGGACAATTTTCCAAATGCTGCCCAAGAGAGTTGGACGCGTCTCTTAATCTCACTTTCTCTACTTAGGCCACACCATCAAACTTGGAAAAAGACAACCGAGAAAGTGAGATTCGCTTGTTCTATCTAGGCCAAACTGTTATTCTATGTGCCCATCTACCTTTATCTAGTCTGGTGAGGTGACCACTGCCATTTCATCTTAGCCACCTCTTGGATTATATCGGTAACTCTGGTTTGTCTTCTGATATCTTCATTTCTAATTATGTCGCGAAGTGAGCGTTCCATCGCTCTTTGTGTTGTTAGAAGCTTATTTGCAAATGCTTTTGTTAGACTCATTGTTTCCAATCCGTATGTTTGCACGGGTAGTACACAGGCATTATATACTTTGCGTTTCAAATTTATACGGATCATGCTGTTTTTAAGAATGTGCCCCAGTTTGCCGAAAGCTGCCCAAGTCAATCTTATGCGTCTTTTAATTTCCTCGTGTTGATTTTCCTTTCCGAGTTTAACAATGTGTCCCAGGTATATGTATTCCTTTACGCATTCAATGTTATTTTCTTGGATGTATATGTTGATATCTTCAGAGCTCATTATTTTTGTTTTATTGTAATTCATGTTCAACCCAATGTTCTTAGATGCTAGGTTTAATTCGTTTAGCATCTCCTGCAGTTCCGTGTCGTTGTTACTTACTAGGAATATGTCGTCTGCGAATCTGAGGTGGTTAAGTCTGACACCATCTATATTAATGCCCTTGGTGTCCCATTCCAATTTTTTAAAGATGTCTTCGAGGGCCAGCGTGAACAGTTTAGGTGAGATGGTGTCTCCCTGACGCACTCCCCTTTCCAATGGTATTTTGTTGGTCGTACTTGTTTAATCTAATCTTATATGTATTGTTGCTTCTTTATAAATGCTTTCGATGATTTGGGTGTATCTCGAGTCTATTCTTGCGTTTTGCAGGGCCATTAAGATTGACCATGATTCAACCGTGTCGAAAGCCTTCTGGAAGTCAACGAAGGCTAGGTGTATATGTTCGTTATACTCTGTGCATTTTTCTATGAGGGTACGTACTGTATATAGGTGATATTTGATATATCCATAGTAAACTTCATTTCACCAATTTTCTAAGGCTTAATTTTCGAGTGAATTAAACAAACAAGAGGAGAAGCAATGTATTTCCATTATGTATCATTTGCAAAATTAGTGGCGCACCCAGGGGGAGCCATGGGACTGCAGCCCCTACCGAGATTTATAATGGTTACAAAAAAAAATTGAAATTACTAAGATAATAATTGCAAAATGAGCTCATCTACTAATATAAAATAAGCCCACTGGTTATTATCGGTCATTCAACAGATCTATTATGATGTACCGGATACGGGATGTGCGTTTTATGTTCAAATATAAGGAGTAAATTTTGTTTTTTACATCAATTTACATGTTGATTTAGCCAATTTTGTACAGTATTTAAATATATTTTTTGTTCCATATGGTTCTTAGTTTATATTTGATTAAAAAACTATTTAATTTCTCACTTAAATGTTACACGTTGATTCAGCCCCCCCGAAATTTAATTATGGGTGCGCCCTTGTCATCAGCGTACCATATTCAATATCATTTGTGATAAATATTCCGGCCAATTACTGATTTAAGGTGAATTTCAATGGATGTCATTTTTGTTTTTCGTTATGATTGTTCTAAATCTGTTTTCACCTGTAACTTATGTATAGAATGAATGAGAATATATTGGAGAAGCCTTCTAGTCTATGCTTACTATATAAAATGTATTTTTTTGTAAGATTATATTTCAATATTTGGTTGAGTTTCTTCAAGTTCATACTTTATAGTTTTTCATTTATAGCATAATGCTTCAAAAGATTACCCCCTACTTAGACCCTGAATTTTTGTCAGTATCTCTATCATTCCATAACTTTACATGATGAAGATTCAAACCAAAATAACCTAATTTTTTGTTTATGATTTACACCTAATTCAATTTCTTACTATACAAATCTTATTGATATTTTGGTTGTTCATTTATATCAACTTATTTGAATCGGTTCATATTGGTGGTCATGCATATATGCGTTAAATTACATAAATACTTACTTATTAGCAGGTTTTCTCTTTGAAAACCTGCTTATTAAAACGGGTAAGATTAGCAAAGTTGGACCTAGGACCAAGATAGTTTTTCGTTTCATTACTTTTTATGACGCTTGGCACCAAAAACTCAATTTCATATATCTATCTATCTATCTATCTATCTATCTATCTATCTATCTATCTATCTATCTATCTATCTATCTATCTATCTATCTATCTATCTATCTATCTATCTATCTATCTATCTATCTATCTATCTATCTATCTATCTATCTATCTATCTATCTATCTATCTATCTATCTATCTATCTATCTATCTATCTATCTATCTATCTATCTATCTATCTATCTATCTATCTATCTATCTATCTATCTATCTATCTATCTATCTATCTATCTATCTATCTATCTATCTATCTATCTATCTATCTATCTATCTATCTATCTATCTATCTATCTATCTATCTATCTATCTATCTATCTATCTATCTATCTATCTATCTATCTATCTATCTATCTATCTATCTATCTATCTATCTATCTATCTATCTATCTATCTATCTATCTATCTATCTATCTATCTATCTATCTATCTATCTATCTATCTATCTATCTATCTATCTATCTATCTATCTATCTATCTATCTATCTATCTATCTATCTATCTATCTATCTATCTATCTATCTATCTATCTATCTATCTATCTATCTATCTATCTATCTATCTATCTATCTATCTATCTATCTATCTATCTATCTATCTATCTATCTATCTATCTATCTATCTATCTATCTATCTATCTATCTATCTATCTATCTATCTATCTATCTATCTATCTATCTATCTATCTATCTATCTATCTATCTATCTATCTATCTATCTATCTATCTATCTATCTATATATATATATATATATATATATATATATATATATATATAAAGTATAAACTTTAAAATAAAAAACACTTGGCTTATGTTTCACAATATAAAAAAATATTTAGATACTGTATTTACCAGTAACGAAAAGTCGACATGTTTCGAGTTATGAACTCATTATCAGTCTTGATACTGAGTTCATAACTCGAAACATGTCGACTTTTCGTTACAAACATTATCACACTGTCCAAAAATAATAAACAAATTCATAAGAACTTCATTTCAATAAATTTTTTCCATCGTTTCTGAAGGTATTTCCAACTTCTGAAGTGATGAAAGTTTCGATATCAGTAGATTGTCACAACGTTACTGTCAAATAGTAGGTAATCATGACATGCTTAGCAAATACCAAGGGGATACCATGTTCAAGGAACATTTTCACAAATAAGTGCTCATAAGTCCGAAACTTGACTAGTTAGGTATAGGTATGATATACATAGATAAAAAGGAAATTCTAGCAGCTTTCCGAATTTGTAATAATATACAGGGTATTCCATTTGAAATAACCAACTTATAGTCACTTTTCCAAGCTAACGAAATAACTGTATTTTTTGACCACCCTGTATTGAAATAACGAAAATTGGGCTAAAGTGTAGGAAGCCCCTAGGTATTAACAAACTCAATCCGAAATTTCGATATCATTGTATTTCTTAGCTCGAAGATATCAGAGTTTTCAGAGGTCTTGATTTCCGACGAAAAAAAACGAAAATAATTTTTATTTCGAAAACGGTAACAGATAGGTATAGGGAAATATTATGGAAAGTTGTTAGGAAATTATTGGAGATTCTAAAAATAATATAATATACAGGTAGTTCCATTTGAAAAATCAAAATTGCTACTACTTTCTTATAGAAGTGGCAACACCGCATTACCGAACATATTTTAGTTGGGTAGAGAATGTCCGATTATGCCCTCCATTGAATTTTCAAAGTCAGAAACGTCTGATGTGCCATCCACCGTGAATCACCCTATATATATATATATATATATATATATATATATATATATATATATATATATATATATATATATATATATATATGTATGTATGTATAAGCTTATGTATTTTTACACGATAAAGGGCGCAATTTTGAAGCAATAGGTTTGTAAATAGGTAGTTTCGTATGATATTTTGGATGGGATTGGTTTAGGTTCCAATTGGTTGGGGGGTTGACCCCCTAGGGGGGCAATATATCTTGTTTACACGATAAACGGCGCAATTTTGAAGCAATAGGGATGAAAGTTTGTAAATAGGTAGTTTCGTATGATATCTTGGATGGGATTGGTTTTGGTCCGAATTAATTGGAGGGTTGATCCCCTAGGGGGGAAATATATCTTGGTCACACGATAAAGGGCGCAATTTTGAAGCAATAAGGTTGAAAGTTTGTAAATAGGTAGTTTCATATGATATCTTGGATGGGATTCATTTTGGATCGAATTCGTTGGGGGGTTGACCCCTTAGGGGGGAAATAAATCTTCCCACGACAGAAGGCGAAATGTTGTAGCAATAGGGTTGAAAGTTTGTAAATAGGTAGTTTCGTATGATATCTTGAATGGGATTGGTTTTGGTTCGAATTGGTTGAGGGATTGACCCCCTGGGAGAAGAAATAAATCTTGTTTACATGATAAAGGCCTAATTTTTGAGCAATAGGATTGAAAGTTTGTGAGTAGGTAGTTTCTTATGATATATTGAATAAAATTGGTTTTGGTGCGAATTGGTTGGGGGTTGACCCCCCGGGGGAGGAAATAAATCTTGTTTACACTATAGAAGACGAAATTTTGGGACCATAGGGTTGAAACTTTGTAGGTAGGTAGTTTCGTATGATATCTTGTATAGTATTTATTTCAGTGTGAAGTTGTTAGGGGGTTGATCCCCGGAGGAGGAAATCAATCTTGTTCACGCGATAAAGGGCGCAATTTTGTAGCAATAACGTTGAAAGTTTGTGAGTACGTAGTTTCGTATATCTTGGATGCGATTGGCGATGGGACGAATTGGTTGGGGGTTGACCCCCCCGAGGAGGTAGTAAGTATTGTTTATTAATTAGAGAGCAATTTTTGTTTTGGATTTGGAACCAAAATCATGAATGAATAAATAGATTTTTCAAACTGGATATGTTATGAAATCCTGCTTTTCTAATGCACCTCGCTGCGATAGAGTTTTTTTGATTCATAATATTATATCTTTTTGTACTTGACAAGAACACATTTTTTTTTACAAAAGGTACGATAGATAATTATTGCAATGGCAGAAATGAATTGAAATTACGCCGAAATGAAAATTTATAGCCGTACTTTTGACTTTACAATTTATAAAGCAAATTGAAGCCACTAGACTAATCCAACACCCTTTTACAACCTGACACCGCAGAGAAACTAACTATAACTCAAACGTATTCGGAGGTAAACAACGCTATTGAATACCCGTGAATCTTCCAAGTCCACCACCCTCGGCCGATGTCCGAAGGGACCAGTCTCGAATTGCCACAAACAACCAAGTTTTCAGAGGGTGGAAACCGAGGTTCCTTCCCTAGATTATGATTTTCCCAACTGGAAATACATGATGCAGGAAGGGCATCAATCTACTTTATTCGCAAATATATTTCTACTAGCAAATAGGGCGATATATCGGGTGGTTATCGATTCATTGAAAAAATGAAGAAGAGAAACTTGAATACATTGAATTATTGAGTGGGGGAGACCTTGAGGGAATGTGAAGTTCAATGTAAGCTTCCTAGAATCCAGTATTATTTCGAATGAATTGAATTCTCTATTCCAGTAAATTCCATATTTGTCTGATTTCTCGTTCATCAAAATGAAGAGCGATTCACACTTTTTCTATAAATATCTTCTAGATATGGAAACTCGCACTAATTTTATTGGTAACTTGTTCAATGACCAAATACTTTTTCATGGTCAACTTATTTGAAATGTTATTGAGTGCATAACTACGAAGAAGTTTATATATATATATATATATATATATATATATATATATATATATATATATATATATATATATATATATATATATATATATATATAGTAATAAAGTAAAAAGCAAATATTGGGGAATGCAGCTGGTACAATGAAAACCTCTTTAAAGTTGATCCAAGCTTTCGGAAATTTTATTGATTATTTCCATCTTCCGGGATTATCTTTGGTGAGGATGAGTACAAGGATCTTAAACATTTTTTTAAAAACTATTACTACCATCTCACACATATAGTGACATCAGCAACATAAATTGACGCAAAAAAGGAAAAAAATTACACACTTAGTAGTGAAATTGTAGTTGTAACACATAAAAATTAACTTAAAAACTCCTAAAAATCATTCACATCATGTCTTTTAAGTAAGAGTGGACCAGGAAAAAACAGTTAAAGTATTTTACAGGTTAGGAATCTAACCTGTAAAATACTTTAACTGTTTTGAGATGAACGTACTGGTGTTTATAGACTCAACTGTAACGATTGTGAAAAATTCTATATAGGACGTACAATTAGAAATTTCAAAACTCGAATACACGAACACTAACCTAGCTATATTAAGCAGAAAACTGACTCAAATTATGCGTGCCATCTTATTCAAGAAAACCATACCTTTAAACACAATTATAAGATATTACAGTTGGAAAATAGTCGGCACGAAACTAACTGTTGGGAATCCCTATACATCAATAAATATAAAAATTCCGGAAACCTAGTTAACGACTAGATTGAAGAAAACCCTTCTCCTCTCCTAAATCTGTTCAATGAATTGTTTCTTGTTACTCAGTTTCTCTAGGAACCCCTCTGTTATGTTCAATTTTTCGTATGAATAGATTGTTTTGTAATACCATAATTTAGTACGAGAGAAGTCAAAGTTATTACGAAACGCGTTTACTTAATAGATTTTATTTAAACCTGTGAAAAGTTAGTTTTTCATATTTTCATAAAGTTATTTATTATTATTATTTTAATAGTACCTCTGGTTGTTACACGAAAGAAAATACCATTATCTAGAATCTCTGGATGATGGTCCAGGTTCAGATTCGGATGAAAGTGGAAGTTTTTATCGTGGGAACAGCACTGGACTTCAAAAACCCTACGTTTTTAGTTAGCTGAAAATTGCACATCATCAGTTGGTATAATTCTATATGGAAAAACCCACTAACTTACAGCAGGGAAAATAATTATTCTCAGTAAACTGTAAAGAACAACTCTCTTATGTTCAGACACTTTTTTTCAATCTTCAAGTCATGAATCCACACTTTTCTTGTGTCCATCATTTCCTTGTTGCCCAACTTTGTTTGGAATACAACTTTGAATTGCCCAGTTTTCGGAAAGGTATGTAAGCTATATTCCGGAATTTTTTTTGTACAAGATGAACAATAGGATACACAACAATAGTGATTAATCTCTTCTCAATGATTATAAAAGATTCCAAACAAGATTAAACACAACTACATCTCATACAAAACACAAGTAAACAAAGCAATCTATGGCCCATACGTTAGTAATATCGACAACGGTAGGGGGCGTACTGCTTATCTACGTTCGCCAATAGCGCCATCTGTAGAGCGGAATACTAGTAAAATTTTTCGCAACTCGCCCGCGTCTGGAAGAAAATTAGTCTTTGTTTGTATTATTCTTGCGAGTCGAAACGTGTCCCAAGTGATCCATCCACTTCGTTTCGGAACAGTTTACGATAGAATCCCTACTCGGGGATTTACAGATCCGAAATAAAGGATCACGTCATAAACATCGTGTGTTGCGGACGAGGATTTTTATTTCAGCCTGTGATAAGTTAGTTTTTTATTTCTTTATAAAGTTATGAATAAAAATTAACATTGTGACCCCACACGCGCTTTTGTTTGTTCAGGAACTGTCGGCGTGTTTACTGGATTCAAAAATTTATGTTTTATTCAATATAATTTTTTAATTAGAGCTAAAATATACAAATAGTTTTGTTATAAAAAGTATATTATGATCTTTCCACCTATCACAAAAACCCAATTGTACCCGAAGAATACAGAGTTCCCAATGGGAATTTATTTTCCGAATTTAAATTAACTGAATGAACTTGTCGGTTGCTTGAATTTAACATTCGTTCGACAACCTGTCCGGACTTGAACAGCATAGAAGTGCCCGAAATGTGAACCAGCCTTTAACCAATAATCCATCGATAATTATTCAAGATAAAACCACGAATTTGTCATTTACAGATAGGTTAATTTGGCTAGGAACCTTGTGCAGCTTATAAGGACGCCTATCGACGATTGAAAGCCAGTTTTATAAGCACCTATATGTATTATACCCGGAGCGCAAACCTCTCAGCTTATTGTTATCGACGACCGTTCGATCATTCACTGTTTATCCATTAATGTATTCAGCCACGAAAGCGAGATTATTCTTCTAGATAATATCAATTATTAGTAAGGCAATTATGCAAAACGCAAACAGATTTATGCCGAATACCATCGGTTTATGTTAATTCGAACTAAGGACAATCAATTACACCACTAGCAGTTAACGATGCTATTTCATTAATGCCATTTAATGGAATAAACAAGGCGCATTAGCGGAGCCAGTAGATCGGTATATAGAGTGTGTATAATGTATATGTAGATATATATATATATATATATATATATATATATATATATATATATATATGTAGGTATATATATATATATACATATATATAATTATATATATATATTATATATATAATATATATATATATATATATATATATATATATACACACACGTTTATTGCAATATTTCATGCAAAAACTCATTGGCTTTCTAGGAAAAGCTTCGAAGCGAGCTATTTGTAAGTGCTTATCAAATTTGACCGCATTTTCTGGGAAAACGATGAGTTTTTTCGAAATATAATCAAGAAGCACAGTAATAGAGGACTGAAATCCTGAAAAATAAGTTTAGATTCTTACGATTGGTTGTTACCGACTTCTGACCCGGGTATCGACTCAACCTTCTCACCCCCTCCGGCCATGCCTAAACACATTCCCGGCTGGCTGCGTTTTCCCACACCCCCTCAACAAATAAAAACCGCGTTCAAAAATTTGCTGTTATCTCCTTGACTGTATCTTAAAAACTTTCGATATATTTCATCATCGCTCCATCAGAGGTTTCTATAGACCATGAATGAATGAATGAATGAAAAGAAGTTTATTCAAAAAAAATTTTGGGGGGAAGTACATGTTCTTCTAGCTAAATATTATCTATGGGCAGTTATAAGGTTCTGAAACCTTCTTCAGACCTTTAAGTTACATAAAAATGAGTTTACTTTCCTATCGTCTTACATTACTATAAAATTCCTAATTTCCTGACAGGGAATGCGGCGTAAACCGCGTAAACCGACTTTCAACGTATATCTTCTATATTTTGCATGTAGGTATCAGATTTTTCTTTTGATTGAGGTTTCTTCGAAAGTAAAATTTTAAAAACTTAGTCAGTTTGAAAGAAACATATTTCAAATAACCTATTATATATATATATATATATATATATATATATATATATATATATATATTATAATATATTATATATATATTATATATATATATATATATATATATATATATATATATATATATATATATATATATATATATATATTATATATATATATATATATATATATATATATATATATATATATATATATATAATTCAGGGTGTTTACATTCTTGAAAAAAGTCCTGGAATTCTCAGGGAATTTATTCAAGTGTTATCAGTTTTTTTAAACATGCTCTCTGCAAATGTAAAACCAGTATTAAATTGCAAAGGAAAAAAATTCAGCAACTCTCTTGTCAAAAAGATGTATTAAACTCGTGTGTCTAATACATTGATAGAAAAAAAACCTATGACAGTAATGCTCCACGAGAGGAAAATCGTATCGCGATACACCTGGAAAAATAATAAAACCACCTGGAATATCCTGGAATTCTCAGGGAATTTAGATCCTGACTTGAATAGGCACCCTGTATATGTATTTATATATATAATTTTTTCACAAACTCAGAGTACCTAGATCTACGCTTGAGGTGGAAAATTTCTTATTTTCTATTCATCTTCAGGAAATTATAGTCAAAAAAATCGGAATACACATACCTATTATTTTTAATGAAAAAAATTATTTCTATTTCGTTTCAAATAATTTCGATATACGATATCCGTGGCGCTTTAATTATATACATGTTGTAAAAAGACGAGAATAACTAACAACGGAAGACGCGTGCATAACAAATTCAACAAGCGTCCAAGAAAAATCGGATATTACAGGCATATGATCAAACTGACGTATATTACTTGTGTCATAAATAATAACGAAATTGTGCTTCTTCGCATATGTAATGAAGTTTTTAGAAACTTTGAAAAATATACTTGTAACTTATACTGTCGGAGAATAGATAATTGCTCCGATGATCAGTTTTACATCTACGATAATGATCAGTCGACGCAAACTGAATGCGAAAACAGCGAATTGAAGTCCACTTTAATAATCAACACGATACAAGTTATACAGAAATTTACAAAAAGGAGAATTGATAAACTGTACAACAAGTTACATTTGTAACCTCCATTCAAGTAAAAATAGATGAAGACCTAAAGACCGACAGGATCCCAATCAAAAGAGGAGTCAGACAGGGAGATACAATCTCACCAAAGCTATTTACATTAGCCCTGGGAGACGTGTTCAAAAATCTAAACTGGCAGAAAAATGGGATCAACGTTGACGGAACACAACTAAATCATTTCCGATTTGCCGATGATATTGTGATCATCGCAAACACAGGCGAAGAGCTTAAAAGTATGTTACAAGAGCTCCATAAGGAATCGCTGCAGATCGGACTTATGATGAATCCAACAAAAACAAAAATCATGAGTAAGGAGAACATCGAAATAAAGATAAATGTTAGAGAATGTTCCTGAATACATATACTTGGGACACAAAATCCGGCTGGGTAAAGAAAACCAATACTCCGAGATTCCAAGAAGAGTGAGACTCTCCTGGGCGGCTTTTGGCAAGTTGGGGTTTATACTTAAACCTCGGGAATTCCCTATAAACTTCAAAAGAAAATTGTTTGAGTCTTGTGTATTGCCAGTGCTCACGTATGGAATTGAGACAATATTCATTACCCGCAGATCTGCTGATAAACTGCGAACTACACAAAAAGCAATGGAAAGAGTCATGCTCGGAATCTCGCTGAGGGATAAGATACGAAATGAAGAAATTGAGAGAAGGACTTGGATGATGAGTGTGGTGAGGGTCGTGGCGAAACTGAAATGGCGATGGGCTGGCCACGTAGCAAGACAAGACCGACATAGGTGGACACACAGGACTTTAGTGTGGCGCCCGAGGGAGACCAAGAGGAGCATTGGCAGACCGCAGAAGCGGTGGCAGGATGACATCCGGAGTGTCGCAGGAAGGAACTGGATCCGGATTGCTAGTGACAGAGAGGCGTGGAAGGATTTGGAAGAGGCCTACATTCAGGAGTGGATGAGCACAGGCTGACTAAGAAGAAGACAACAAGTTCGACAATCCTGACGAAGGAGTTAATAATGAAACATATATTCTTAAGCTACAGTTCCACCGGAGGAATAAATGAGGAACATTGTGGAACATTTTTGTTGCTGTTGCGTGTTTCCGAAAATGTTCCCAAATATTCCTAAATGTTCCTTAAAATTTCTTTATGTTTCGGTTACAAATGTTGACTGTTTCTACTTGTCACCCTTCAAGCTACGATTCCACCGAAAGAACATTTTTGTTGCAGTTCCGTGTTTTCGTAAATGTTCCAAAATGTTTCTAAATGTTCCTTCAATTTCTTTATTTTTCGGCAACAAATGCTGACTGTTCCTACTTGTCGCCGGTTTCCATTTTGAGCGGTTAAGTTGAAAAGAAAATAGGAAACATTTGCGAAAAATTCCGTGTTGCTAACGCAATGGAAACGAATCGAGAACGCAACTGGTAAACATTCTTGTCGCAGATTTTCAGCGTGCAGAAGTACGAAAACGAATAAATATATTGCTACGTTTTTACCGGAGGAACATTTTTGTTGCTGTTGCTTGTTTCCGTAAATGTTCCAAAATGTTCCTCAAAATTTCTTTACGTTTCGGCAACAAATGTTGATTGTTTCTACTAACTTTTGGCAACAAAGAGAAACATCCAGCAACAAAATGTTCCTCCGGTGGAACTGTAGCTCAATAATTAACTCGGGAAAATCACATATTTTTTAACCCTCACAACAGTAAAGTATTATCAAAATCAGATAAATTCATTAATCCTGACCAACCAGTTAATAATTATATTTTTCTACTCCTTATTCGGTTAGTACTCCATTATCAAACTGATTTGGGGGAGGTAAGTACATTTTACCTCCCTCTGGGAATAGTTATTTACACTACAAGGGAGGCAAGTGATACTTACCAGTCGATGACGTAGTTTGCGCCCGAGCGTCAGCGAGGGCTGGCAAAATAGTCCGAGACTGGTCAAGAATACTGCCTCCCGAGTTTTGTATTATATTTTTTCTACTCCACTTCTCTTGAAATAAAAAAAAATATTTTTTTTATTCTATAATTTGAGCACTTCAATTGAAATAACCTGTATGTATGACAGATCTACAAAAGTCTAGTGTCCCTTGACACAACTGGTTATGAAATGGTTGTTATGAGATTCCCAATCAAACAAAAGTTCTGCCAGTGTCAATTTAAAAATTGTCATAATGGATGTAGATGCAGTTGCTGATGCAACTTGTGCTGCTTTATTACCTCAGAAATCAAAGGAACGCTACGAACGGTGCTACAAGGATTTCAAGGGTTGGTGCTGTATGGTAAGCATCCATAATAATGTTGTAGTTTATGTAAAATCACTCTTTTTGTATATTCTTGGAACCACTAAAGCTTAATTGAAAAAAAAATTATTATTTCCCAGAGGGAGGTAAAATGTACTTACCTCCCCCAAATCAGTTTGATAATGGAGTACTTACCGAATAAGGAGTAGAAAAATAATAATTTGATCTACATCCATTATGACAATTTTTAAATTGACACTGACAGAACTTTTGTTTGATTGGGAATCTCATAACAACCATTTCATAACCAGTTGTGTCAAGGGACACTAGGCATTTCAAATTATAGAATTAAAAAAATATTTTTTTTTTAATTCAAGAGAAGTGGAGTAGAAAAAATATAATACAAAACTCGGGAGACAGTATTCTTGAACAGTCTCGGACTATTTTGCCAGCCCTCGCTGACGCTCGGGCGCAAACTACGTCCTCGACTGGTAAGTATCACTTGCCTCCCTTGTAGTGTAAATAACTATAATACTAACTAATGCGTTAATAATAAATTTTATTTTCCGTCGACCTCTAAATGAAAGCTTATTTTAACGTACACGAAATTGATCATTAATGACCCATTTTAATGTGCAATTTCTCCTATTTCAATGTATGATTGTCATGGGCAACCAAACACAGAAGTATTCAGCACGGAATAGTTGAATTATTCTGTGTCTGTACTGTTATTCCACATAGAAAAGGAATTCAAAATTCAAATCGAAAAATTAACTCTATACAAAATAAAGTAGAAACTGCGGAAAAAATTTTATGCAATAATCGTTCGAAAGTAAATAACACTTCAGCTTTCACCAGTTCCACATATTCCTTATCGGATATTGTAGGTAATGTTAACTATTCAGAATGTCACATGTCTAATATTCCATCTATGAATTTCTCAAATTGTTCCATCGGGAGCATAAATATAAATATATCGAAATGAACATAGAAATTTATATTGTGTCAAGTGTATCTGTCATGCAAAATAAAAATTTATTTCAATCAAGAATTTATACTCAATTCATGATGAGGTCGACGGAAAAATCTTGTAATAAACTCGTTTATTAATGTAGCGATTAATGGTCTCGAACTATTAACCATTAACAATATCTCAACCATTAATCGCTGTCATTAATAAACTAGTTTATTAAATAACTATTTCTTTCACAAATTTCTGGAGATATATCACATATTTTAAATCCTCACAACACTATCAATCAAATGAATTCATTGGTACTGACTAATGAGTCAATAGTAAAGCATTTATTATTTAACAATTTCACAATTATCTAAGCAAATATGACTCATTTTAAACCCTCGCAAAATTCAAATAAATTTATCAATAGTGACTAATGAGTTATTAGTAAAACATATAATCTTTTACAATTTTCCAAGGAAATATCACATATTTTAAATCCTCACATTAAAGTGGTACCAAAATCAAATGAATTTATTAATCCTGAATAAGGAATGAATAATAAAACATTTATTCTTTTACAATTTTACAATTAACTAAGTAAATATCACGTATTTTAAATCCTCACAATACTAAAAGTATTATCAAAATCTAATAAATGTATTAAATCTGACGAGTGTATAATACTATTAAAAAATTTATTCTCATAACATTTCGCAATTAACTAATGAAATATTACATAATTTATAAATTTATTCTTAATTAAAAAATGAATATCCCTTTTCAGAAAACGTTGATAAAACCGTTGTGAGTCATATACCTATTGGATTCACACCACAAAATTGAGAAGAAAAATGAATGACAAACAAAAATGCAAAAATACAAATTGCGACACTAATCAAATATTCATAACTAATGAAAATCACAATTTTAACTAATTCCTTTGTCAGTAATAGTCAACGAGCTTCACTTTCTACAACTGAACTTATCAATTAAAACTATCAGAAATGCAACATAGCGGTTTATTGTGATAGTCAAGCGGCTATAAAAACACTGAGCTCCCATGTCATCGATTGAAAGTTGATATGGGAGTGCCAAAGGAAACTCAATGGAATAGGCAAAAATGACAAAGTCTTTTTAGTCTGGTTTCCCGGTCACTCGGGAATCAAAAGAAATGAAGTGGCCGATTTACTCTCCAGAAAGGGAGCACGAACGTCATTTACTGACCCAGAATCTTTCTGTGGTATAGGAAAATACACCTATAAGAGAGAGTTTCGGGAAAAGGAGGTAACCGAAAGAGAAACACTCTGGCGGAATTTTCCAGGGATGGATCACTCCAAATAGTTCCTCCGGAACTTCAAAACTGCAAGATCTAAAGGATATCTGGATCTCAGTAAGAATAAACTGCACCTCCTCACTGGCTTCCTTACTAGTCCAGTCAATGACGGTAAAAAAAGTATAAACTGTGTATTTATCCCATACAGCACCGATTTGTATGAAAATTTGGATTAAGGTTCTACTTACCTTCTAATTCAAAGTCTACCCCGTGCCGGGGGTTGCTTTTTCTCTGGGGGTAGATGCCACCCCTTATTGGGGATGATAAATTTTACATTAAAAATAAGTACGGAAATCGATGAATTGACTTATTCTAAGCAGCTTTTGTTTCATGAAGTTTTTTCTGAAAGTCAATATTTTCCGACTTATTCGCGACTGAAATTGTCGGTTTTCAGGCAAAAAAACCACGTTTTCAGATTATTTTTCGAGAATAACTGGAAAAATATGCATTCTATCGAAAAACCTATAGAGAGCAAAATTATAGCTTATAAAAAAACAATTAAAATTGTATATTTATGATGTATTCTGACCCAATACAAACGGAATTATTTATTGAAGAAAGTTGATTGGTATTTACCACTATGTGTACTCATCAATATACTAATACATACTCTAATTTCTACAAAAATGTGCTTTTGGTTTTTCCCCATAACTCACTTAGTTTTCAACCAATCAAGTCCTTCAAAAAAGCAATTTGTAGCTTTTTTAAGAGCTATAAACTCATCTGAATAAATTTTTTTGTCAGATCTTATTTTTAAAAAGGTTCATGCTAAAAGGGCTAAAAAAGGTACTTTGCGCGAACACACGCAAGCTTTAAATGGCCATATCTTACTTTATTTTTAATCCTATAAAAAAAAATGAAACGCCAACATTTTCAAATAAGAAAAATATACAATTTCGTACTCTAAAACTTTTGCATATCATTAATAGTTTTTGAGTTATTTTGAAGAAAAGGCGATTTTTTGCTAAATTACGAAAATGATTTTCTCTCTTCAAACAAAATTTTTTTCAAAAAAAAGTACCTACTTTAAACTGGTCAAACACTCAGAACGTACTATAGAAACATAAATGAAATGAATTGTAAAGTGGCAACGATTTTTTTCAAATAGGGTGGAAGAGAGGGTGAGATTTTCACTATTCTTTTCCAACGAAAAAATAGGAATCGTCATTATTCTCTTCATAGCACGCTTAGTTTTGATGCTAGGAACTTTTATGAAAAATGAAAATAAAGGTTATTCAAAGGAATTAAAAAAAAAGTTTTATGAGTTTTGGAAAAATGCGTTTGTTTTTGGTTATTGTACGTAGAAACTTTCCATTTTGGCGATTGAAAATACCAGTCAACTTTCAACAAGCAATAATTCCGTTTGTATTGGATCTGCATACATCAGAAATACACAATTTTCTTTTTTTTTATAAACTATAAATTTGCTTTCTACATTTTTTTCGATAGAATGCATATTTTTCCAGTTATTCGCGAAAAAGAATCTGAAAACGTGGTTTTTGTGCCTGAAAACCGACAATTTCATCCGAGAATATGTGGAAAAGTACTGACTTTCAGAAAAAACTTCATAGAACAAAAGTTGCTTAGAATTAGTCAATTTATCGATTTCCGTACTTATCTTCAATGAATAATTTTTCATCCCCAAGAAGGGGTGGCATCCACCCCCAGGGAAAAAGCAACCCCTGCCACAGGGTAGACTTTGAGACAGATGGTAAGTATAACCTAAATCCAATTTTTTATGAATATCGGTGCTGTATGGGACAAGTACACGGGAAAATGGTCATTGACTGGACTATACAGGATAATATCACCTCGGAAAGCATCTGATGAGAATAGGTTTATCAGAAACTGATGAGTGTAGATTCTGTGGGGGTAGAGGAGGGAACTCTCATTCACCTGGCTACAGAATGTCTCGCCATTGCAAGCCAACGAAAGAAATGCTTTGGTCAAAAAATTTGTAGGAATGAAGACATAACCTCCTTGAAGCCTTCCCAGATTGGAGATTATTAATGCTCTGGAACTAGAAGGCAAGCTGTAGGTTGATGGTGTAGTAGAGAAAACAGCTCTAGAGGGAGGTGGGTAGAATAAACCCTAAGGTCGCAGTGCAACAGAACCCTAAATTATATGCATAAATGAGCCAAAAATGCCTGCTATTAACTACACTTCATTCTCGTCTGGAACGTGGAGTTTCCCACAGTCCTACACCCCCTGGACTCCAATCAAAAGAGAAACACCGTTCTGGTTATTTTGCTTACTTAACTGCTGTTAGCTCCCGGACTAAGAGACGAAAATCCAAAAGCACTTCTCCTCTTTCGCCTAAAATGTTGTTCTACACGTAAATTATTTCCGCCGGAATCAAAGCACATCAAGGGCTCGTTTCGGTTGTTTGTTCAATTTCAATAAACCGTCACTCCCTCGCAATCATTATTTTATAGCTCAAAGGGAAATCGCAAAGTCTTAATTAAATTTGCGGACAATTTCTCGAAAGCCGCTCCTAAGGGTCGGAAAACTTTGTACCGCGATATTATAACCGGAAATTTTTCGGGAATTCTCCTTCGGAGCGATAGATGGGAAAATTTGACGAAATTACACGCTCTAACTCGTCTCGTCAAGGTCGTCAACTTATATTCCTGTTTATTGCTTTTCGGGATTCTCGTTAAGCCAGCCAGGTCAACTCGTTCTGGTTGTGGGAAAATGAGAAAACGTGGCGCTCTCTAGCTTTCCGGAAAATTCTCGCCCGCAAGGCGATGTTTATGACGTGATCCTTTATTTCGGATCCAAAAATCTCCGAGTAGGGATTGAAAGCGGCGTCTTCTATCGTAAACTGTTCCGAAACGAAGTGGATGGATCACTTGGGACACGTTTCGACTCGCAAGAATAATACAAACAAAGACTAATTTTCTTCCAGACGTTGGCGAATTGCCGTTTGTCGAAGAATTTTACTGGTATTCCGCGCTACAGATCGGCGCTATTGGCGAACGTAGATAAGCAGTAAGCCCCCTATCGTTGTCGAATATTACTAAAGTATGGGCCATACTTTATTTACTTGTGTTTTGTATGAGATGTAGTTGTGTTTAATCTTGTTTGGGATCTTTCATAATCATTTAGAAGAGATGAATTACTATTGTTGTGTATCTTATTGTTCATCTTGTTAAAAAAAAATCCGGAATATAGCTTACATACCTTTCCGAAAACTGGACAATTCAAAGTTGTATTTCAAACAAAGTTGGGCAACAAGGAAATGATGGACACAAGAAAAGTGTGGATTCATGACTTGAAGATTGAAGAAAAGTGTCTGAACATATGAGAGTTTGTTCTTTACAGTTTATAATCAAGCTAGTTAGTCGAGTACCTAGGTACGTTGGTTAGTATTTGGGAGGTCTCAGGTTCAAACCCCGGGGCCGACTGGTCTGCCATGAGTTTTTTTCAGAGGTTTCCTCATGGTAATGTAAGTCACTGCTTGCAAACTTACAAGGCGAATGCTGGACCAGTATTGATCCTCCGAACCCTACCCCCACTTCCTATGTTCCATAAATATCCCGTTTCACCTATCCTCAATGCACTTGTACATACAAGTGTATGCTCTGATCTGGCTGAAGGAGTTAATCCCAAACTCAAGCTGCCCGCCTCCCTGACACATACTTCAGGGAGGAATGAAATACGTGTGTTTCCTTTTTTTACAGTTTATAAAATCTATTGAGTAAAATAATTTGCCATTTGACCCCTGTGTTACTCAAGAGTCTGGAAGGGGTTCCATCCTGTTGAAAGCGATTACTCTACATCCAAAATCAACCTGTCTCGGAGGTTTTAAAAAAAAAAAACCATTAAAAATCTTCCACTCGGTATAGATTCACAAATATTCCAATAGCGTGGTCTTGATAAAATTTCAAGAAAAATAAGTAGGTATAGTATGAAGAAATGTGTAATCTTAATATAAGCCTAGAACCAACTATGATAAGAGGAAACTATTGTATTCCAAAAAAGAAACTTCAATCAAGATGAAAGAGTCTCTTAGCACCTCCTTTATCTGGTAAATAGCGTCCATTCCTTCATAAAATAAATGTAAATAAAGCAGAGTTCTTTGTTGCGTCACTCTGATAACATTATTTATTTACCGTTGGAATAAATTATTATATTCCAGAGATTTCAATTTTCATTGAACAGTTTCCCAATAAAATAATGAACTCAAGATGGACTCTCTACATGAAACACTTTCTTTTTTCATATAACAGGCACTTTGTTGAAAAAAAAAACAAAAATAATGCATCCATATTTCGATACGAATTGAAACTTTCAAGTTCATGAAAATACATGAATAATAATTGGTTTTTTTTACCAATATTAAGATCATAAGAATCATAGTTCGTATAGTAACATTCTACATCATACACTTCACAGTGAGTAAGTTTTTTATATAATAAATTTTTCTGAAAATGATTATTAATTGTAAAACTCTTTATATCTTGCATGTTCTTCATGAGAGAATAATTTTATTGTTATTTTTTCATACAAAAAGGGAGCGATTTCAATATATTGCCTGTAAAAACTAAGAGCCACTGATATATTTTTTTTTCGATGAATTTGATTCAAGATTTAACAATGATCAAGCAAAATGTATAAGAGACAATACCACTATCAGTGGTTTTTTTCGTGAAACAAACCACCTCTCGTCTTTTTTTGAATTTGTTTCAAACGCCTCTAATTGTGTAAAAGGATAAGTAGATTCCAACTGTAACTTAAAAAAAAATATATATATATATATATATATATATATATATATATATATATAAATATATATATATATATATATATATATATATATATATATATATATAACAGAATTCTTCGTGTTATCGATACACGTTCGTGGCAATAAAATGAAGTAAACTAGGACATTTATTTGAAACTAATCAACAAACCTCCTAGCGAGCTGGTTATACAAGTTCACGAAACATCGAAATACTTCCATATACCTTGGACGGTAAATGATAGAAACATTAAGATGTTTATCACAATCAACGGAAATGATAGACATACTGTTTCGCCCTTATTTGGGGCCCATCAGTATCATCCATCCATCGAAAGTGATAAACAACCAAATATTTCAAACGTTCTTATCTTTTCCTTCTAGTAACTCTAGAAGAAATGAACCACATCTTACAGATAGATGAAACATTTCGGCAACGAGAACTCGTACGTCCTGACACCCGAAGGTGGTTACCATATTCGCTAAGCAAGAGTAAAGTTGCAACATCAATTCGATGTAATGCAACATTTACACACATCCCCTATACAGGCAGCAGATGAATATAAAACAGAATTCTTCGTGTTATCGATACACGCTCGTGGCAATAAAATGAAGTAAACTAGGACATTTATTTGGACTAATCAAACAAACCTCCTAGCGTCATATTTATATGCCATTGAGTTACTAGAAGGAAAATATAAGAACGTTTGAAATATTTGGTTGTTTATCACTTTCGATGGAAGGATGATACTGATGAGCCCCAAATAAGGGCGAAACAGTCTGTCTATCATTTCTGTTGATTGTGATAAACAACTTAATGTTTCTAACATTTACCGTCTAAGGTATATGGAAGTATTTCGATGTTTCGGGAACTCGTATAACCAGCTCCACTAGGAGGTTTGTTGATTAGTTTCAAATATATGTCTTCTCTTTACTTCATATATATATATATATATATATATATATATATATATATATATATATAGGTATATATATATATATATATATATATAAATATATATATATATATATATATATAGATATATATATATATATATATATATAAATATATATATATATATATATATATATATATAGATATATATATATATATATATATATAGGTATATATATATATATATATATATATATATGTATATTGTTTTTCGACAACCAATTATTGTGCCCAACTTTATTGGTCCACTTGACATCTCGACGAGTGGCGAAGTACTCGAATGTGTCGAGTCAATTTACTTAGTCATAAAAATCAAGTTTATCGCTCCCTGGCCGCTGACGACCGCTCTGGCGAGCGGGAAGCCGATATGGATTAATCCCGTTCCAGTGGAGTCTTCCAACTTTGTGTTCAATGTGTAACCGAACGATGCAATATCCCTTATCAGTGAAGTAAAAGCTCCCGAGAAAGCTGTGCATGCAAATGATGCAACATTTCTCTACAATGGAAACGAATAATGTCTTCGGAGATTTTATTGACTCTTTTTGTTGAGTGGTAATGTAATTTTATGTGTATTTTCTGGACCAAACCTAGTTTCTCAAGGATACGGAATTTCTGATTAATTCTGAGAAAAAAAAATATCGAATTATTCTTGTGTTTTTTTTGCACATAATTTTCCTGGAAGGTTTTATATAGGACAGACCCAAACGACCTTCTGCCAAGAGCACCAATTTTCCTCCGTGTAGCTAGAAGCTATACTTTAATAATACCAGAAACTTCATGATAAAGTGCCATCTTGGTGTATTCTGTCCAAGATAGGTAAAAATTCGCGCAATACCCAAAAATTGACTGTTTGGAGAACCACAAGGTGTCGCAAATATTTGGTTTTGCCAAGACCTAGCCGACAGTGTGTACATAAACTGTGAGCCAAATTGGACACTTTTGAAGGAAAATTCCTGTTTTCAAGCTATATAGATGAAAACTGATGCCTGTGTCTGTGGCTCAATTTTGATGACAAACGTAATGGTGGTTTTTCGAGATGGTGTATTTTTGAAAAGCTGCTATAATTTTTTTCAAGTGATTTATTTTTTCAAATCTGTATATTCTTGCATATTTATAAAGAACTTGATCATCATTTCTGAAATGTAGCACACATGATATTTTGGCAGAGTCACCCGCAGAGCTTTTAGGTTTTTTCATGTAGACTTTCAAACACACAATTTGAACAAGAAACAGGAATTAAATTTTTAATGGTAGCTGTCCACATTTTTATTTAAGTAGTAAAAATGCTCCTCAATTCGTGGTTTTTGTTCATTTTTCAAACACATGTGCAATGAAGAATGGGAAATATGAAAAATGGGATATGATCGTCAGTTTTATACAAATCGGGGAAAATGCAGATGCAGCAAGCAATTTGTCTCAAGACAGATATCCAGAGGGAAGACAAACTTTCAGGGACATTTTCGCAAGATTGCGACATAACTCAAAAGTGCCCAATTTTTCTTAAACAACTACCTTCTCGATGATTCTGGAATTTCAATTCTCGATATTTTATAAAGTTGAAAAACAGTTCATTACAAATAATATTTTTTCGTGAAGAGCACTTTTATCGCACATGTATGAAAATTTCGTCTGAAGTATGAATTTCGTTGTTAGTTACATAAGGAAAATTCCACAATTTTCACAGTTGGAAAATCGCTCACGTATTCCATTGCAGAAAGAATTATGGTAAAAACGTCTTTTTTTTCACACTGAGAAACTATCGAGGTCATGCGTAAATTTTGTTACATGGAAATGAACCAATATTTTTCACAAATGAAAAAGTTATTTATGTGCCAAGTACGTTATATAGATCCTAACGCCTGATGGGCGTTAGGATCTAGTAACGCACGTGGCGCATATAAGATTTTATTTTTCACGAAAAAATTATTTTATTATAATGAAAAATCGATTTTAAAATCAGTTCATTGCTCCTATACTTTCCATTTTCCTTCTCATAGTAGGCATGCCATTTGTTGATATTTTGACGTTTGTGAATATTTTTGTCATCATATTTAGTGAATGTCATTGCTGCTTTCTTTGTGTAGTCTTATAGAAATAATGGAAATGAAATTGAAGTTACCCAAAAATATCATAGAAAAAGCAGCCAAAGCTGCGAATAATTCATTGCCGGAGAAATCCAGAGTCGTATACGACAAGGATTATGAAGTATTTAATCAATGGAAGTTGCTTCAGTTGTCCTCGTACAATGATCTATAATGCCCGCTCATAACGCCCTAGGGCCAGGGCATAATGTATTTATAGCAACCGTATCTAAGGATACGAACAGAACGAGTAAGTCGAGGTGGAGGTGTAGCTCGCGGTCGCGGTCGATGTCGACATCTATGTAAAACAAACACATTAATTAAGTTAAATGGGAGCGAACATAACGAGTAAGTCGCGGTGGAGGTTTAGCGTGATGCCACTAAAGAGGTTTACAGCGATGCTTTTGAAATCAAATCAGTTTGTTTTACATGGATGCTTACCGCGCGGTCTACAAGGATGCTTCGCTGTGATTGGTGCGTTCAGGGCAGTGTTGTCATCACCCTCAGCAGCTCGCATACAAGAAGTGTTGTGCCTGACATTTCGTGTATACATTCGTAATTTCAATAAATCCGTTTTTTACCATCGGAAGCTGCATAAATAATGTTTTTTTAAATTTTTATCTCTTATTGTATGAAAAATTATTACAAACAAATGCGTTGTTAATAATAATAAGAAATTAAATAATAAAAAAAATTTTATGATTATTCAATTTCTTTTATTTTGAAACTACGTAAATTATCAATAAAAAACTTAAGAATGAAATTTTTTGAATTCTTTCAAAATCTATTCTGAAAGCTCTCAAAACTAGCTCCAAGAAAGCAAAAAAATCTCACATCTTTAGTTTAACAGTTACCACACTTGCAATGTTCATGTTCAAGCAAAAAATTATGAATGAACTATTGCATAACTAATTGAAAAATCGCTATAAAATTTTTTTGCCACTGAATTATTGTTCATAAACTATCCAGTAAGTCTCTGAATTTTTTCATCACACTTTCCTATTTAATATGGTGAAATAATGTTTATTGTTGAAGTTTTTGGCCGTATTTTCAACCCTCTGACAAAATTATAAATATTTATCCTAGAGTTTCGGTGAAGTTGAGACTTCACTATAGGAAATTTCCTTCTCTTTTCGAATCTTTTTTGAGACATAAAAATCTCAATTAGTTGCAGAAAACTAAACCCCTTTTTTGATCTTTCAGTAAATTGTTAATATCTTTTACAAATTTCGCAAGCGGAACTGTGTTTTTTTCTTCAAAAAACATCTACATTCTATTCCGAACCGAATGACATATCGTTCATGTTTTTCCGAGACTGTTGAAAAAAGTTGAACAAAAAAGCACTTGTTGACTAGACTACAGAATGATATCCAATTCGGAACGAAGTTCCGAATATAGAGATAGATTTCTATTACATATTTTATGAAAATAGTTAAAATACTTATTAATTTTTATATTCAAACTTAAACTCTAGAAGTCGTTAGAAGAGTCGCTAGATTTTTTTGTTTTTGTCGCTAGACACATAATTCAAGCCTCTGTAGGAATCAAAATGTCGCTAGATCTAGCGACAAAGTCGATAAATAGGCAACACTGGCTCGACTAAGCATCGCTGGTAACCTCCTCGTTGTGTGCGGTCGACATCGACCGAGACATAACTGTGACTTAACTATTGGCATCCACCGCGAGCTACACCTCCACCTCGACTTACTCGTTCTGTTCGTACCCTAAGGTAAAATCAACAAATGATATACAAGTGACAAATAAAGCTGTTTCAGTAGATATCTATATAAAATAGAAGTTCCATTTAAATCTCGTAATTTGAAAAATTGGTTAGTAATAAGATTATCTACTTATGCGATATAAATTTCGTTGCATGTCATATGGGGACTATATCAAACTTCATTCACAGTTGCAAAACTGTTTCCACAGACAAATTTAGAAAGAATACTCTCAAAAACCAATCATACCACGTTAGCAGCTAAATACCAGCGTGAGCACGACTCGGTCAAGCATTCTCGTTCATCATCCCATAAACTCTTTAATTGTTCAATGAGTCTTGTGAAACTTCGACTAACGAATGTAGGATGCTGTTAATTTCTTCAATTTCACAATTCACGTTCAATCTTTAAAAGGAACCTAAAAGGAACCAACGTTACTTCTGTCCCGATTGACCGTGTTCAGTGTCATTGTTGGCGTCTAGGTTAACCGTTTCGACTATTGTAGGAATTTCACGTAATCCAGTTCTTACGTTTTATTTCGATTTAGAAAACGATCTATGTTGAAACTACTAGCTGAGCTTAATTGAATAGCTGTATGGGTTTTGACAATTTTGATGTCCATTCAGGTATGGGGGAATCCCCCAATTTCCTCCAATTTTTCGATCCCACCTCCCCCCTTGGTGAGATGTAGTGAGATTTTTACTTAATTTAACCCAGTTTTATCGAAATTTTATACTGTTTCTTGCGGGAATAAAATTACGTGATATTTGCCGAGACCACCCCTCCCCCTCGTGAGATTAATAGCGTTCTCCATTGGTAGAACTAGTGCGGACTGAGTGCAATTTTTATGATCCATTGGTAAGCTTAGTGTGAGGGTTCTTGATCCATTGGGAAACTAGGGCAGTAGAAATTGAACTGAGTGCATGTTTTTTTGGCACGAGGTACGAGAGCTCGTGCCGGGGTCAGTGCAGTTATTTGATTTGAATGAATAACAGAATACTTAATATTGAGAACTTTAAATTAATAATTTTATAAAGTTTTACCATGATCTAATAAAAAATTATTCCTGTACTGCTTCGTGACGGTTAAATATAATGGAATATACATTTTGTTGTGTGAAAATAATCCAGAAAATTGTTATTGAATGATTTAAACTTTATATAGTTACTTGAACCAATTTTTAGAAAATAAATGTATGTACTTCAAGAGTTATAATATTAATTAGTTGTTTTTTCAGCTAACATATAATAATAGTTAATTTCATCACCTTATAGGAAATATCTTGCATTTTATAATTACTTATATAAGGTTTTACAGATCAAAATTAGAAAAAAATCTTAATCAGTGAATCAATACACTTTATACAAGGTAAATTACTGACTGCATGGTTACCTTAGCATACAACCTACCTGTCAAAACCTTCCATTCTATAAATATTTGGTAGAGGTTCTTTCAATGAAACCATACCATTATTTATTAAGTCAATAATGTAAGAACAGGTAAATTCATCGTAATCTGTAATCAAAGCACACTCTCTCAAGAAGCTTGAATAAAAATACTCAGTTGTCAATTTAAAAAAGCGTATCCCAGTCATCAATAGGGACACAAAGGGTTACTAATTCGTTATTAATTTCAAATTGAAGGTTTATTTCTTGGGTAATTTTTTTACATTTCATAAACAAAGAAAAACTTCAATTTTACGATTAAAAATAAAGAAGCGGAACTTAACTAACATAACCTCAAAAAACAAACAGCTGTAGTGTTACCGAAACCCGAAACAGAATTTATAAAATTTGTGATCCATTGGGACTGCCCTAGGGCAGTTTTGTGACAGAACTAATCGAGTTTCAGTGCCGCACCAGTTTTACCAATGGAGAACGCTAAAGTGTGAGATTTCTCTCGACTCCCCCCCCCCCTTACACACCTCACGTTATTAATGGATGCCCCCTATGATTCTGATATGTAGTATTTTCCGAAAGTTTGTGAAGTATATTTATCGACCGAAATCAAGAATTCACTGCATATTCAAGACGTCTGGTTATACGAACTCAAATACTGAAGCACTTGCGTTCATAAGACAACGACAATAAGTAGAAATAGGCAAACCAAGCTCAAGAGCAACATAGAGATGTTTTATTCAATCTGACCTTATCAGTGTTGCGTACTCAACCCGGAGAAATTCGACGATTGTATTTTGTTTCTTACTTAAACCCTCCACAGGAAACTGAGATTGGAGAAATTACTAGGTACGCCAACAGCTATAGAATTTTTTTTTGCGGTATAAATCAAGAGAATCAATTATACGTGTTCAGTTATGCAATTATTATTTTATTGTAGACATTTATAATATCCCAGAGTAAAAATCACGACAGCACGATTGATAAATACTTTCATCGATTATTATTAAGGTTTTTAGAACGAAGTTTCTTCTCGCACGTTTCACTCCAGACACTTGGCGAATGAAAGAAAGACCTTAAATAGAAGGGAGATTTTTCAAAATTAAATTGAATCCGTTAGAATCGCATCTCGACGCGATGCATTTCGCGCGAGAAATACGACCTTGGCAATGGAACTCTGCTGCTCACGATTTTTTTCTTGGAATATTCCTGATTTTTTTGTTCATTAAGATGTGATTTTTTTGAGTTGTCATTACATTAGTTTGGCAAAATTTTCCAAGATAATTATAATTTCAAACACTTTTGTTGAAGGCCTAGTATTTGGGATTTTTAAATCAGAAATAAAGAAAATTTCATATTTATAATAGTAAATAAATAGTGTAAAATACACTCTATGTTATATATTTCGATGTCATACTCATGTAATTGCTCTGTTTAGCGTTCCGTACCCGAAGGGTAAAAACGGGACCCTATCACTAAGACTTCGCTGTCTGTCCGTCCGTCCGTATGTCTGCCACTAGGATGTATCTCAAGAACCGCGATAGCTAGACAGTTGAAATTTTCACAAATTATGTATTTCTGTAAAATGAATATTTAAGGGGGGCTTCCATACAACAAACGCGATTTTTTTGCCCTATTTGCTCAATATCCATAATGGCAACAGGTAGGCACTTGAAATACTCACAAAATAAATATAAAGTTGTATTTTTACTTTGAAAATAAATAATAAAATTGAAATAAAATAAATATTTAAGGGGGGCTCTATGGTACGGAACCCTTCGTGCGTCCGTCTCGCACTTGGCCTGTTTTATTTTGTTGTAATAATTAGACGTATATCGGGTGTAAATGAGTGATGGGCCACCCCCATAACTTTTTAAAGGATTCTTCGATTTTATTGAAATTTGGGTCGTCTAAATCATGGATAATTGATTTAAAATATCGCCCAAAGTAATAATTTTTCAAAAAACTCATTTTCGTGAAGTTTGTTAACGATTAAATTCTTCTTCGAACCAAAACTCAATTTTTTAAATAAAAACTTACATGGGCCACCCTGTATATCAAAAAGCTCCTTCAGATTCCTACAAAATGATTCAGACATCAGTTTTCTCAATTCCTAAATAACGAAGTAATTATTAAAAATCTTATTCTTATTAGTTCCCTTTGCTCCTGAGACCGACCCTGTTAACGAAATATGAAAAAAAAATTGACAGATGGAATGTATGTATTTGAAGCCTCAGAATTATAATATGTAAAAATATACAGGATGTTCCATTTGATTTTTTAATTTTTATATCGTTTTCTGTGAAACCGGAAGTCAGCCATATTGATTTTGTATGTGAGAAAACTCAAAATTATGTCTGAAATAAACCACCCAAATTTCAATAAAATCGAAGAATCCATTAGAAAGTTATAGGGGTGGCCCATCACTCATTTACACCCGGTATATATATTTGTATTTCTTATAACCAGAAATAGCTAATCCTAATATTAATATATGTTTTGATGCTAAACTATATATATATATATATATATATATATATATATATATATCCGCAAGAAATCGTACTTCCGCTTCCGCATTCGCAAAATTTTGGCGGAGTTGTAACGGAGGTATATTTACGTCGTTGACATACATGAAACCGTACAACAATCTACATGACTGGAATGTTGCAAGAGAAGTTGGTGATGTGGAAGCTTCTGTTGCCAAAAAAATCTAGACTAGAATCAAATTTGATGAATGATGGACGGAGCGCAAGTTTCCAGATTTTACCACCAACACAAAGTTTGCATTTCAATCTGGCTGATATGTTGAAAATACTAGTGGCTACGAAGAGGAAATAGAAATGACATCTCCAATACTAACCATATGATATTGGAAATCACTAATTAATCAATATAGTGAAGAACACAGACTACAAATAGTTGAAGATTATTATGGTGAAGATACAACACTAAACATAAAATGTTTGCTCCCATCGTTCGCACTTAGAAATTATTTAGTTCAGTTGGTTTAATTTATGGGAAGTGACAAAGCTGCAAAACTGTTGTTTGTGAAATATATCTCTTATTAATTTATACATATTACTTGTATGTAGGGTATACACTATATACATTACACTATCTATTACTTTAAAACATCATGAATGCATATTTTTCCTCTTCCACTTTCACCTCCGCCACCGCTTCCGTGAACCTCCGCATCCGCCTCTGCTATGGAGGCCTCCGTTACAACCCTAATATATATATATATATATATATATATATATATATATATTTATTAGGGTTGTAACGGAGGTAATATATATATATATATATATATATATATATATATATATATATATATATATATATATATATATATATATATATATATATATATATAATTAATACATTCAATGTTCCATAGTCAACTATTAATATCTAAAGAATAACGACTGGCCAATATTTCAATTCAGAATTGTTTTAAGCGCACGTACCATCGCCAAATTATAGAATCAACCGTAATCAAATATGACATCATCAATATATACCTAAGACAAAAACCAGACCCGAGACGTATTAAGCCCGTTTCCCACTTTATTAATCGAACTGGGATTGGTCGATCCGGCCGATATTTTGTCATGGCCTCGCGGTTAACATGAAGTCATTAAACCCAAATTATGCGTGGTAAAATATAATGGGTTCGGTAAATAAAGAGTGCTTATTGATTTTTCAAATATGGACCACACAGGTACACCCGTATTATGAGCACTAGCTCCGACGAAGACGTCTTTTTTTACACGGTGGAAATTGAACCGTGGAAGTGGTGGGGAATGTTGAAGGAATGGAAGATAATTAGTCAAGCCAGCTTGGTGTGTTGTAGGAAATATATTTATGATATTGTTTAGAGCTATGGTTATGTTAATTACGTACTGGTTCCTGGACTCAAATATTCATGTAGACTAGCAAGGTTGTAGATATTGTTTATTAGATAGGTCATTTGGGGAGACAAATAATTGAAAAAATTGACATATTTTCTTGAAATTTTTTTCACAATATAGTGGAACTATTCCCCTAATTAATTTAAAATTTCAATTTATAGACTATATATTATTATATTCGTATCTATATATACTCTCAGAATGAATGGTTTAGAAAAGTTAGTAATCCTGAACAATCAACGTGAAGAATTGTTTGAGTAGTGAAATGAGATTTGAATATTTAGAAACAAATTTTAGAGAAATTCTCAAACAAATTTTCAAATATGCACATAGTATAAATATCATAAAAAATTTTAAGAAGTTATGTTACCTAACTTTTAAAATATACCTAACAAACTTCTGAATAAAAATACATAAAAACCAAGATACAGATTTGGGTGTAACTGATGTGCCTACGAAATTCAATTTATTTTCAAGGAATTTATAATCTTGAAAAATAATAAATTTCAAACCATCTGGCACTTCCTCAAACCTATATGTATACCATCGATATTTAAACCATTCAATATACGAATCTATCGAACAAAATATGACTATAAGATTTTTCCTGATTGTTCATGACAATTTCTGCTATCATCGTTCTCATACTATTTTCAATAGGTAAAACATTTTTACTGAATAAGTCATGAAAATTCAATTGTTTTATATAAGGGTATCATATTTATATTTCGAAAATGTTGAAAATGTTGCAGAATCCCTTCTGATTATTGGTGGAGTTGAGTAAAGGTCGTTTCTCACGCAAATTCTGAGTTTTCTTCTTATGAATTTCTAGGAGAAAGATGAAGAGTTCAATGAAGAAACCTGCAAAATATTTTGACGTCCCAATAAGTGCCAGAATGCCCAAAAATCAATGAACGGACAAATTTCTAGAATTATGATTAATCCAAAGAAAGATTGTGTCTATGTATTTATTGTACATCAATAATGCAGTATAACGTTTCCATCTAACTTACTCTGCCTTATAGATTTCTGAGAAATAAAAAAAAATTGGATAATACGACTAACCAAATCTATAATGTATATAGGTACTAGAGTTTCAGTGCTTACAGAAGTACGGAAGTTTACTATAAGAAAGCAACAAAAACAGAATGACACGCATCGATCACTTGGTCAGCATTGTTTACTTAGTTGGCATATGCAAGTTGACTGGAGTATTGCACCCTTTAAGGTCCTGTATCGACTTGGAAAAAACTAAATACTCGCCCCCTGTTAACATCGAGATTTATATGAGCAATATTGCATTTTATTCGTATAATGTTTCCAAGAATGATTCATTGAAACTCCTTTTTGTCTGAATTATGTCCATAAAACCCCATTCGCAACGTAACTTTTTTGAAATCGAAGACGAAAAACCGACAATAACTGTTTTCGTAATCATATGAAACGATCAACCAAATCGATCATTTCTACCAAATCGTACCATCTTTGTCAACTCCGTCTAGAGACCCATTATCCTCCTCTATTTGTATCGTTATAACGCGGCATTAAATTACGGCACAACAAAACCCTTACACCCTGTCAACATCCAGACTCGTTGTGGCCATGTTGCATTCCTTTCGTGTGCCTTTTTTCGAGAATGGAATTCATGAAATATATCGGAAGTCTGTCCCTTATATTATATCCATCCTACCATTAACAACAGTCGGTTTATAAGGCGTGTGGTCCGAGAAAAATATCGTCGTGGCAACACCTGCCAACCTCGTACGATATACGAGTTTGGTATTTGGCCTGCATTCCGATCTTTTAACATCTCGAGTATAACAAATTTCCGAGTTCATTTCATGTTGGTGCTTCTCGAGTTGACGGTCCCATCTATACAGTTTATCAAAGAAATGTCGACGTCACCCGGGGGAGATTAGCCCTTTTGATACGTCTCTTTCAGATGGAATTGGTCCGCTGGGAAAAGTGAGAGATAAAGGGTCAAAGGGTCTTTCACTCTTAATGTTTATTAATTAATGAGTGCGTTTAGATGCAAGTGATAGATTCTAGGTTTCCGTATAATATCTATTTATCATTCATATATATATATATATATATATATATATATATATATATATATATATATATATATATATATATATATATATATATATATATATATATATATATAACACTTGGCTTAAGTTTCACAATATAAAAAATATTTAGATACTGTATTTAGCAGTAACGAAAAGTCGATATGTTTCGAGTTATGAACTCATTATCAAGACTGACTACAGGAGAGTATTACATCCTAATTTATAAAACAGACAAAAGCAAAGGTGATACCTGTAATTGACTATTATGGGCGGAACTTATTTCGAGAATTTCAAGAAGGTCAAGGCGCTTTCCTTTGTTACCTGAATGTAACAATTTGGTTTTGTTGAAATCCAGGAATTGATTGAATTTTATACAATGTTCAGAGAAGCCAGTGGTATTTTTGTTTTGTAAAATTGACTTTTTATGTTCTTCAACACGAATATTGATATTCCTTCCTGTCTGTCCAATATAGAAAGCAGGGCATTCGTCGCAAAATATTTTGTAAATACCACTGTTTTCTCCGATGTTAGATTTTTCTTTATTATTGACCAAGAATGACTTCAAGTATCTTTTATTTGTACAAATTGTTTTAACGTTATTTTTCGATAGTTTTTGCTACTCAAATTAGGCACATAATTTATTGAGAAGTATTTTTGTTCTTCATTAATAGTTTGCGTGGGGTACATTGAATGCAACAGATACTTTATTCGTTTTTTCCCAATGAGCTTGTCGATGAGACTTTCATTGTAACCGTTATTGATGGCTAATAATTTAATTGTATTAACTTCAGTTTGAAAATTTGTTTCCGATAATTTCAAACTGAAGTTAAACAATTAAATTATTAGCCCATAATAGTCAATTACCCCTTGTAAACGATCAAATTGATTTTCAGGTATCACCTTTGCTTTTGTCTGTTTTATAAATTAGGATGTAATACTCTCCTGTAGTCAGTCTTGATAATGAGTTCATAACTCGAAACATGTCGACTTTTCGTTACTGCTAAATACAGTATCTAAATATTTTTTATATTGTGAAACATAGGCCAAGTGTTTTTATTTTAAAGTTTATACTTTATTCTTTATGATGTTTCACCAAGTGATGTGCGAGAATTCAATCTCAGTTATATATATCATATCATAACAATAGTTAATAATATAAAGTTTAATAATAAAATAAAAACCTGGATACATGATAAAGATAGGAAATTCATTGCTAGTTTGATAGATATCTGAAATTTTGTTATTTTGAGCAGTAGATGATGATGGCCGCTTTCAGTTCACACACACAGGCATTAGCCTTTGTGGCCATGTTTGTCTTTGTGAGCAATGTTAATATAACATAGAGATTGGTTTTATTGTAGTAATTAACAGTGACATTCCGATGTATTTTGTGTTCTGGAGGTTTTTTGTATAGGATTGTTAAATATTGTTCAATAAAGATTATTATTATATATATATATATATATATATATATATATATATATATATATATATATATATATATATATATATATATATATATATATATATATAACGATTAGAAAAAAGTATTGCCGTATTTTTCAAGTAGATGGGTTCTCGGTCAATAGAAGGCCACTATATAAGTGTTCTATTCTTCATTAGGGCTCTAAAATCATTAAAATGTTATACATGGAAATTTAGAAAAAAATAAACAACCTTCGGCGAATTAGGCTGGACATTGTTATGCCATATTTGGAACACAACATGTTTATAAGTATATAAGTATAGAAAAAAACCTCTCAATGGTTGTTACAGAGTCTTTTTTGCGAAACAAACAAATATAACAATAACTAAGATGTTACCAATATAAATAAATATATTTTAAGTTATCCAGATAACATCAAACTCAAGTAAAACAATAACAAAGACAAATGTCAATTGAAATGCATTATAATTCGCAAGATCATAGACAACATA
>JARQZK010005071.1:55000-140000 GCA_030704885.1 Cynegetis impunctata
ACTTTTATTACTATTTTTTTTCAAATGGCAACATGGTGGCTCGTCGGGTTAAAAAAAAAGATAATTTTATTACGATTAATTTGATACCGCACTCTAGGTATTAGGTTGAAAGAAAACTTTCGATAAAAACCTGAAATCCCATTACCTTAGAACTTTCTTTAAATGAAGAATCTTATTGAGATTAAAATAACATTTGAAATCATCGAGTAGCCTGTGACCAACACAACTGAAACAAAGCCACGCCCACAAATCTACGTCCCTGGACGGCAAACAGGGCCATTTTAGGACCGAAATTATTCATTTGAACGCATCTATAGCCCTCTACAATAAAAACTTATTTCGAAAAAAAAATTGAACAACGGTTACAAAAAGTAGCAAATGATACATGGTTGTATTCTAAATGTCATATGGAGACAAAAAAAACTGAAAATATACCAGGTGTCCCATTTAAAAATCGAAAGTTTATGTCACTTCCGGTGAAACCGGAAGTTGCGTGAAGTTGAGTTACTTGTCAAAAATTGCAGTTTTATGCATTAAACAGATCCTGTAAATTTCATTTCATTATCTCCGAAAACAAAAAAGTTATAGGGGCGATCCACCTTCCGTGGACACCCGGTATATTATCTGATGTTTGAATGTAGCTTCTTCGATTGTAAACTTTGAGTTGGAGCTCTTCCCAAAATATCTATATACACTATCAATTAAAGACTTCAAAGTTAAATTCCAAATATTTAATATTCTAATACTTCATTGTTTCATGAAGCAATAATTATGAGATTGTTTATAGTTCTCAAATTAGTTCAATTCACACTACTATTGCACTGTTGGACTATTGTTTATTCATCTATTTAACACGTCGTATATTCAGCTCAAACTGGACGCTTCATAATTCAAGATGTTATATCATGTTGATATCCAAGCTGCCTATGTTTATTGCTGAAAACATGGCCCCACCTTGCCCCTCCTGCAGGCGTCAATGACAGATAGCTATACTGTTTTATCAATGAAGTCTAAATTTTCATCAATGAACTTCAAAAAAATTACCAAAAAATATTAATTTTTTTGATCTTCCTGTGAAATGAATAAATTTTAATTGATAGATTAATAAAATTCAATTAACGAAAAGCGAAAAGACTTCGACAATAGTCTTAGATGCTCTACAATGTTCAATAAACATCCTAAGGAATGAGCACTTAATACCATGAACGTCATACAGAGAAAATGTTGGGATTAATTTTATTTGAATTGATACTCTTCTGGGATCTTTTGTTGCTGAAATATACAGATATTGCGGTCCCCCTAACTAGTCAGGTAAGTTCAATTCAACGCAGAATTTCTATAAACAAACGGATGTAACGCTCGTTCTATATTTTATAACAACCGATATTTTGACAGTTTAAAAAGTATAATAACACGAGTTTACGGTGCCAATTACAGATTTATAGACGGCAAAACGAAATTTACCGATCTTCGGGAGAGGTTACAGGAAATCCTGAACGCATTTTCAATTTCCTTACGTGAAAAAAAGAAGTTGTTCAGTACAATACGTACCAGGATGCAAAAGGTCATAATAACGTCGTGTGTTACGGTAAGTATCGTGCAGTTGGTTTTCCGAAAGATTTATTCCGCCGATTCACGGTATTCGAAACCAGTTGAGATGCCAGCGAAATAATACCGTTTCAATTTTCTTCGCATATCGTGGTGGACTTACCATTTCTGGATTAGGTATTTCGAACCCGTTAATTAAGTGGTTTCTTTTTTGTACCGGTGCATTTCTCACGCCAAAATGACTATCGTACCTTTCCGAAAAGGTAAATTATATTATACAGGTAGACGCGAACGGGAGATTTGTGGACGGATTGTAAAGGCCTAAGTGATTCTTTTACGGCGTACTAAAATTTATTGACGCTAAACGTAGTAATTTTTAATGTGCTTTATAGGGTCCTCCCCTGTGCCATTCTTCTATATTAGTCTAATAGATGGGTCAGGAATAATAACATGAAAAATCTGAGATACGTTTTTGATTATACAGAATTTTATTTATGTATTAATTCAATAAATATTTCAGTTTTTGGTCGAATTTTGCCAGAAATAATAGACTATTGTAGCGTATCGAAAGTCAAGTCAGTTAAGGGAGTAGTTTTTTTCGGTTGCCGCTATAACAACAAATACCTACTAAAAACAAAATAAAATAAATATTAAAACAATGGTTAAAAATAACAATTTACACATTTATTATAAAAAAATAACGCATGACGCACGTTTCGGTGGAACTTCACCTTCTTCAGATGCTAATGGCAAACTAAATATGATTCTCTGTTATATCGAAAACAAGAAATGACAAATTATGTAGAAGGGGTAAATACAAAGATGGTTACAAATAATTATAAGAAAAGGAAAAACCAATTCTGAACTGCTAGTCAGGTAGTTCGGTAATTTTGAAAAGATTAAGAAGGGGGCTTGAAGTATGATTGATTTGGCTATTCAATAGGATACCGGAATGCTTGTATTTATTTATCTGTAATGATTCTAAAAAATTAAGTTTAATTCCCTTACTTTCAGTATTTAATATTTTAAAATCGAAATTGAATGTGTGATTTTCTTGGATTAAATGGTTTGCATAATGTGAATCCGACTTCTGATTAACAAAGCTACGTTTGTGTTCTGAAATTCTAGTTTGAAAACTTCTGAAAGTTCTACCAATGTAAAACTTATCACAATCGCCACAATTAATTTTATAAACTCCTGATTTATTATCTTTATGAACTTTGGATTTATTATTTTTTATATGATTTCCTAAATTATTACCGGTACGATAAGCAATGTTAATGTTGTGCTTAGATAAGAGAGATTTAAGTTTTTTACTTGAATTTCCGATGAAAGTGAGGCTGTTATATTTGATATTATTTTTAGTAAGGGGGTACACCTGGTTAATCGCATTTTTGAAAAACTTTTTATCTATCATATTGTCTATAATATTGGGATCATAATTATTATTTACGGCAATTTGTTTAATTATATATTTTTTTTATAATAAATGTGTAAATTGTTATTTTTAACCATTGTTTTAATATGTTTATTAATTTACACCAAGTATCGGCCCAATCAATCCAAAATATAAAATAAATATTTAAGGGAGGCTCTCATACAAAAAACGCCAAGTTTTTGCTCGATGTCAATAATGGCATACTAAAGGCACTTGTAATATTCACAAAATACTTAAAGTTGTATTTTTACTTCAATAATAAATAAAATAAATATTTGAGGGGGGATCCCATAAAAAAAACGCCTATTTTTGCTCGATATAAATAGATGGTAACAGGTAGGCACTTAAAATATTCACAAAATACCTGATGGTATATATATATACTTTAATAATAAATAATAAAATTAAAATAAAATAAATATTTAAGGGGCCGATTTTTTATTTTACATAGTTATGTAATGGTATATTGATTCAAAAATTCAACGCAACTTCCTCGAAACTTTCAAGAATTTAAATGAATTTCTCACAATGTTTCGAAGTTATTAGATATATATGAATTCATCTTTTTGAAATCGTGTATACTCTTAAATTATTTTAAGACTAAAATTCAAGCAAGAATCCCAAAGGTCAAGATAATAACGTAGATCTCATACAAGTAATACGGTACTTCACAAATTTATAAGATACATATTTTTTCTTCATACATATTGAAATAAATGTAAAAGTATTGCAAGATTCTTCCCCGATACATTTTATCTGGTACGAAGGATCAAGATTCAATTACCATTAAATAACGAAAATTAAATATTATTTGGTGCTGAAGAATTTACAAGATCTTGCAATTCGTTGAAACCAGTAGTCCATTTATGTATAGTTTAGAATAGTAAGGTCATAATTAGAACCTTGGGGTACACCTAGTCTAACATAACTTCTTGAAGAAGCCCCTGAACTAGGATTCCGTAAGATCTATTTGAACGAAATTCTTTTAAATCCATAAAGCTTTTTAAGAACACTAAAGGAGATAAATCCAATGAAAAATTCACTATACCAAATTATGAAAGCTACGGTTTTTGGAACTTCCTTAAAAAATCACTGAGTAACATTCGGTAATAAACCTTGAAAATATCAAAAGTCATGGATCTTTATCGTCCATGCTATTCGAAACAATTACATACCAAGCAATGATCAATATATCTCAATAGTGCTACCAAACAACGAAGTTTCATAAGAACAACAAAGAATCTATCTTAAATCCTCCTCGCTTCTACAAAGAACGGGCTCCACACACAGCACACAAGCTGGAACACTATATTAAAGTCGAATGTAGCTAAAATCATCGCCGCTCACAATATCGTCCATTAATTTCGTTCAGCTCCGATGACTTTATTATTTTCGAAGACGTATCAATCAGGTGAACTATGGCGTACGCGTCCAAGAAACTTGTCGGTGGAATTTACGGAAGGAATCTACAGAATTAGACACGGATTCTCGGTGGTCGCCATACCTGACCGAGGCTACAGTTGAATGCATCTCGTTTTGGAAATTAATTATATTGAGCGAAATCCCGATTAATGGACGAGGTGGATTTAATTGCCGAATGATATTTCTTCTTTCCAACAATATTTAAATTGGGTAAAAATCTATTTCCTAATGTACACTTTATAATCTATCTATCACATTGTGTGAAATAGCCTTGCTCTTCCTGAGAACTTTCATGGTTTGATAAGGAGTTTTCTCTATATCTAATCGCTTCATTTGATTAACAAGACGATGGTGTACCTCAGGGTCTTCTTCTAAGGTACACGCAATTCTCAACACGTGTTAACTGGATTCAGTGGTTTCATTGGCTGTGTCATCCAGCAGATTGTCGAATTTAATTGCCGTATAATATTTCTTATTTCCCACCATATTTAAATTCGGCAAAATTCTATTTCATAATATAAACTCATTAATCTATCTAGCACCAATTCTGAAATGATTAATTATGTCAGATCAACAGTAATCAGCTAACAGCATCTTGATAGCGTTGCTCTTCCTAAGAACTTTCATGGTCTGATAAGGATTTTTCTTTATAACTAATCGTTTTATTAGATTGACAAGGTGATGGGGTACCTCAGGATTCTCTTCTAGAGCCCCCGCTTTTCTCAACTCATATCAACCACCAACTAGACTCAGCTTGGCTGTACATTTCAGTTGTGACATTGTTAAAAGAGATCCTAATTAATTGTCGATCTAGCAAGCAGTCTGACTTAATTGCTGAGTAATATTCGTTTTTTCCCACAGTATTTAAATTTAGTTAAAATCCATTTCCTAAAACAGACTTCCTAAAATACTTGTTCATGCTTTTCTAGTCACCTCCACTAAAATAGTGAATGACGTAAGATCAACAGCGATCATTTAACATCATCTGTTATTTCTTACAACTTCCATGGCTTCGATGGAACGTTTTCTTTCTAACTTATCGCTTTCTTTGTTCGACAAGACGACGGTGTTCCTCAGGGTTCTCTTCTAGAGCCCAAGCAATTATAAACCCATATCAACGACCGAATAGATTCAGATGAGCCATTCTCAGTACATTTTCAATATGTCGTGATTAAAACCTAATAGTGCAAACCAGTATATGACCAGGGTGAACTTCTCTTGTTATATGAAGCAGCAATCAAATAATTAGTGTATAGTAATAAATTATTTTTATATATTATTGAAATACGATTTCCACTGAGATACTATCAAGGGCAATACCTGTAACTTATTGAGGTTATGGGTACTACCATAACTTCAATATCAATATAACTCGATGGACCTGCAATTTAACGCCGGTTCTGAACGAACATTCGACATAGTACATTGCCCAGCATATATCATAATATTTAACCACAAAACCTTGTGAAATACTAGAACATTGTTTTATTCACACAAACACATACATTATGTTATAAATACCTGGAAAAACATTCGTAATACACAGTTAAGCATTTGATATAAGTCTTTCTATTCGTGAAACATGTTACGAATATTAAACTTTATAACACATCATTCGAGACGATTAACGTATAAATCTAAATTAATTCAATATTTCTTTTCATAATGCTGTTTATATTGGTTTAAGAGTTTCCAAAATCCATTTCTCGAAATTATAAACTGATAGTGAAATGCCTAAATCTGTAACAGATGATCTTTATGTTACTTTGTTACATATTTCAGCTTCAAAACCATCATCTAGTCTATATAACATATTCAAAGTTTATTTGAAGCTCGAATACCCTTAGATGTTTTGATCTGATGATAGCTTTATGCCCGAAATATGTAAACAAGCAACTTAAATGATAAATCTTCATGGGGGAGATTTTTATTTTACTATACCGATTTCGGCGTTCCCATGAAGGCATCAGAGAAAAATCTCAGACTCGTAAACATCTGCGATTTGAGATTACTGTTGAATTGAATTATATATATATATATATATATATATATATATATATATATATATATATATATATATATATATATATATATATATATATATATATTGAATGGAATTGGCATTTACTTGGTGAAAGTTCATATTCATAACTTTATAAAGAAATAAAAAACTAACTTTTCACAGGTTAAGATAAAAATCTATTGAGTAAACGCGTTTCGTCATAACATTGACTTCATCTCGTACTAAACTATGGTATTACACAACAATCTATTTATACGAAAATTGAACAAAACAGAGGGGTACTTAGAGAAACTAAATAACAATAAGCAATTCATTCTGAGCTATTAGTAGGTACCTACATTGAACAAATCAAGGAGAGGAGAAGGGTTTACTTCAATCTGGTCGTTAACTAAATTTCCGGAATTTTTATATTTGTTTATGTATAGGGATTTCCAACAGTTGGTTTTATGGAGACTATTTTCAAATTGTAATATATTATAATTGTGATTAAAGGTATGGTTTTCTTGAATAAGATGACACGCATAATTAGAATCAGTTTTCTGCTTAATATAGCTACGTTGGTGTTCGTGTATTCGAGTTTTGAAATTTCTAATTGTACGTCCTATATAGAATTTATCACAATCGTTACAGTCGAGTTTATAAACACCAGTACGTTCATCTCTATGAATTTTTGATTTATTGTTTTTAATCAATTTTCCAATGCTATTATTGGTTTTATATGAAATTTTGAAATTTTGTTTTTGAAAAAACAATTTCAGGTTTTCGGAAGTTTTGCCCAAGTATGTTAAACTGCTAAATACTCTACTTTTTTCGGATATAAGTGGGTAAATTTCTGAAATTGCCATTTTGTATTTTTTCCTCTGAATGAGGCTGTCAATCATATTAGGTGAATAACCATTATTTACTGCCATTTGTTTAATTATATGCAATTCCTTCCGAAAATTAGCTTCGGACAACGGAATTTTGAAAAGTCTATGAATCATACTATGATAAGCCGCTAATTTATGTGAAAAAGGGTGTAGTGATGTGTTATGAATTGTAATATCTGTATGAGATGGTTTATGCGTGTCATCTTATTCAAGAAAACCATACCTTTAATCACAATTATAATATATTACAATTTGAAAATAGTCTCCATAAAACCAACTGTTGGGAATCCCTATACATAAACAAATATAAAAATTCCGGAAATTTAGTTAACGACCAGATTGAAGTAAACCCTTCTCCTCTCCTTAATTTGTTCAATGTAGGTACCTACTAATAGCTCAGAATGAATTGCTTATTGTTATTTAGTTTCTCTAAGTACCCCTCTGTTATGTTCAATTTTCGTATAAATAGATTGTTTTGTAATACCATAGTTTAGTACGAGATGAAGTCAATGTTATGACGAAACGCGTTTACTCAATAGATTTTTATCTTAACCTAATAAAATAGTACAACAAACAAAATCCTCTGATACTATTTTCATCTTCAAATTTTCAATCCAATGCTTTGCTACGCCGTTCTGATGAGGACCAAAGAGTCCGAAACACGTGTCAACGGCTGCTTCCATATAAACGTACTGTACCGATAATTTTACTCCACATCTTTAATGTTTTCCCATGACTCATTTCTTTGTTGTTAGATAAATAATACCCTATTATTTTTATTTTCAAACATTACGTAGGTAAAGGTTTCTTTGGTTTCCCTTACCATCTAATGATAACATTTTTGAATGTTAATATTAGACTGAATAGCATATGATAAATAACTAGCAAGACAAAGCAGCCTTATTTTTTCAATTTTTTTCAATTTTTTCACATCAATAAATGTCAAAGAAATTTCAATTACGAATATCGAAGTGAAACGTCAACTCTTTAATAAAATCGAGTTTTTTAAGATTCAACCAGCCTGTTATTGCTAATAATTACCAAGAGATTAAAAATAGATCACAGGCAACAACAATTCGAATAAATATATATATATATATATATATATATATATATATATATATATATATATATATATATATATATATATATATATATATATATATATATATATATATATATCTAGTTATATTTATATTTATTTGTATTTGAAATTTGAAAGGCTATTGATATTTCAAAAACTATTTTATCAATTAGTTAAAGTTTCGTCAAAACTTTCGAAATAGAAAAATCAAGTGTGACATTTATAACAAAAAAGAAATTTTCGGAAGTGAAGAATCAAATATCCGCATTTATTACTAACTTTTTCAAGAATATGGAACAGTAGCATGCAGAACGAACTTTATTATTTTTGAAGAATAATTTTTATAAGAAGAAAGTTTATAAAAGTCCAAGAAATTTTGATTTTTGATTTAAAAAAGTTTCGAATTTCGTAACAAAACGTTAATCAATAAAATAGTTCTTAAATATTGATCAATAGCCTGCTATTGCAAACAAAACAAAAATAAGTAAAAATACAGAACACGCGAAAACAATTCCTATAAAATATATAAATTAACCCATTCAAAAATTCACTTTTAAACGATTCATATAAATTCGTAGGACAGGTAGTCAAACAATTCAATTACAAACAAAATATTAAATTACTTTCATCCAAATTATTTTACGTATTTAAAAGCGCTTCTTTAATTATACCCGACAAAATGAAGAGGGAGAAACAAACATAAGAAGTTTCAATAGCTTTAATCATAAATTAATATACGTATCTACATTCTCACGAAGAAACAAAGGAAGCAAGTATGCATCACGTGTTCCTCGAAGATACACGGTCACGAAATCAAAGAAACTTCTCTTTACTCATAGATATTCTTAGACTTCGAGATCCTTCTCAAACAACTGATTAATTATCAAAACTAAAAAAAGACTTCTCCACGTCGGTTTCAAAGAGAACCAAACCATCCGGCTTAGAAACAGTACAGACAGCGCGAAAAAGCTCGAAATATACGACGTACTTTAAATGGCCTTTCTGTCCATTCCACCTTATAAATAGTATTATGTGCCTGGCATCTGCAGAAACTGTCTAAGAGGAGTTAATCGAGGAATTCGATGCCAATCGATGGAATTTGCATTCGGGGGCCGATGGCAATCCAACCGTTCGAGATATAGCGCCATCTCGGACTGTTCTAAGAATGTCCCAACAGGAATGGACTGGTGAGGACAAGTTCGCACGTCGAAACGGTGTAATGCAAATAGATCGGGGAGTGTTTGAGTTCAACACATCCGAAAATAATTGCGGGTTGCCAGTGGGGACGCAGTTTTTGAAAATACACTTCGCATCAAAATTAACGCACCACTAAAATTTAGGTCAATTTCAAAGTTAATTTTCTCGGGAACTGCTGATTCGATTTAGATAAATTTTTTTTTCATTGTAGTTTAAATCTTCAGTAATAACGTTATGAAGAGAGGGAAATTTTAAATTTGAGTTTTAGGCATATACTGGGTGGTTAAAGAAAAACTAGTTTAATGCACAAATTTTGTCACATTGTGTGGGAATTTCCATCAACAGTATTAGGTGTCTCTCTAAGTCAAAATATAGCCCCATCTTTTACCAGCATTTTGTTTTTTTATTCAAGCTCAAATATGGTAATTTTGAATCTATAAATATGAGAAAACAACCCGACAAGAAAGTGTGCAACTATACAAGTTTTTAATTATCACCTTATAGGTCACAAATACAATTTAATGAAGAACCATTATTGAAATTTTGGTAATTAAATCATTTCGGACTGTTCTAAGAATGTAGCAACAGGAATGGACTGGCGATGACAAGTTCGCATGTCGAAACGGTGTAATGCAAATAGATCGGGAAGTGTTCGAGTTCAACACATCCAAGAAAAATTGTGGGTCAACCTGTAGAGGACGCAGTATTTGAAAATATATATTTTGTTAAAAAGTGAAAAAAAAAAGAAAAAAAATCCCATTTAATTCTCAGTTGCATGTGTTTCAATTATAGTACACGTTCTAAAATAATTTACCGAAAATGAATAACGAATTTTTAATGAGATGTAGGTATAGCTATTCAAGCTTAAATATGGTAATTTTGAATCTATAAATATGAGAAAGCAACTCGACAAGAAAGTGTGAAGTTATACAAGTTTTTAATTATCACCTTAAAGGTCACAAATACAGTTAAACGGAGAACTTCTATTGAAATTTTGGTCATTAAATCATCTTCAGGTTAATGGAGCTGTAGGGCTTTTGTTGCGCAATATTCTGAGGATGTCCGATATAACAATTCTTATAACATGGGTTTTACGAATACCACCAACACATAAAATTTCTTTATTCAATTGAAAAACAATCGAATAATGGCTGTCGGATTCAACTTGAAAAATGTTATGTTAAGTATTAAACGACACCAGAAATGTTTTTTTGTGTGGAAATATAATAAAATAATTTCAAAATGAAATACTCTATAGAGATATAAATTTCCATGAAATTGAAAACTTGTAGGAATGAGGTATTTATAAATATAACTATATTTTGGTAGTTGTAACCAGATATCCAATAGACTATGATATAAACAATTTGGAAAAATCATCTAAGAATATGAACGAAATTTCAGCTTTTACTAATCATTTTAATCACTTATTGGAAATTCAAATTAATTTATTACTATTTACAAATAGTACAGAAAAAAATTAAAATAGAAATATTTTATACAAACAAAAAACACAATTTCTTTTGATGTGCAAGTATCAGAAATTGCAATCAAACGAAAGCATAACCGTTAAACAAAAATTTCAATATGAAAACCTTTTCGAAATGAAAAAACACGCTTGATTTATTATTAATGGACCTTTGAAAATTAATGCGTTCAGTTTTCGTGTTTAAACGCTTCTACTTTTTCAACTCATTAAAAGTACGGAAATATCTTGCAGTTTTATAAATACAGCTGCTTATATTCTGAATTATGGCAGTAATTTGGCAGCCAAAACCTCGTAATGCATAAACTCTCTCACATTGTATAATAGAACAAATATGAAGGCTGACTGACGAGTAAATAGTTAATAATATTAGCCTAATAGCTATTTTTTCTAAGAAATTATATTAATTTTACAAGATGATGAGGTGTGGAAGGATGAACCAAAACCATGTATATATATATATATATATATATATATATATATATATATATATATATATATATATAATACAGTGAAGTAGGACATTTATTTGAAACAAATCAAACAAACCTCCTAGCGGAGCTAGTTATAAGAGTTCACGAAGCATCGAAATATCCACATCTACCCTAGACGGTAATTGTTAGAAGTAGCCACCTTCGGGTGTTCCGGACGTACGAGTTCTCGTTGCCGAAATATTTTCGTCTGTCTGAAAGATGTGGTTCAATTGTTTCCGACTGGTGGCGCTGTGTCATATTTATATGCCATGGAGTTACTAGAAGAAATATGTATGACCGTTTGAAATGTTAGTTTGGTTATCACTTTCGGTGGATGGATGATACTGATGAGCCCCAATAAGGGCGAAACAGTCTGTCTATCAATTTCCATCGATTGTGATAAACAAATTAACATTTCTAACAATTACCGTCTAGGGTAGATGTGGATATTTCGATGCTTCGTGAAGTCTTACAACCAGCTCCGCTAGGAGACTTGTTTGATTAGTTTCGAATAAATGTCCTAGTTCACTTATACCCACGCGTTTTCCGTTTAACACGAATAATTCTTACTTATATATATATATATATATATATATATATATATATAGTTATATACTACAAAGGGGAAATTTATCGCGGGGAAATAGTATATAAAACAAGCAAAGTTATCGGTCTAGCCCGCATATGTCGAAGCAGCCGTTGACACGTGTTTCGGACTCTTTGGTCCTCATCAGAACGGCGCAGCCAAGCATGCGATGGAAAACCTGGAAATGAAACAGCAACAACAAGCAGAATCCCTTGCTTCGGAAAACAATCACACATTTGTGGTACATTGTTCGAACTCTCCGGTTTGGAGATATATTATATATATATATATATATATATATATATATATATATATATATATATATATATATATATATATATTTATATATATATATATATATATATATATATATATATATATATATATATATAATAAATATAAATAGTTTTTGCTTTGTGAGCTACATGTTTTGTTTTTTACATTTCCACATTATTAGTTTTGCAGTTTTGAAACTCCATATTATTCTACGGATGTAGGAGGTTCATATATTTTATATATATATATATATATATATCTATAATTATATTTATGTATATATATATATTTAAGGAAAGATATGAATTTAATTATTTATCGAACAAAACATATAACTTCCGAAGAAATAAACTTCTTATATGTGCAATTGGTACAGGTTACCTGATAAACGCTTTATCTCGTAAATCTAAAAAATATCTCCACTTTTTGAAAAAAAAACTGCAATTAATCAGCATAAATGACAAAAATATTACATACAAAAAATTTGGAAAAAACACATCATTCTGCATAGATATTTGTGAAACCTTTCGTGTTTGTTTGAAATATCTGATAAATAGCATTGTTTCCGTGGCAGATACACAATATAAGTTCACATGAATGGTGAAGATTTACGGTTAAATTGAAGAAATATGCAAAAAATCCAAATGAAATTGTTTAATTCATGAATACCTTAAAGGATTTCCACGACGAATAAGTAGAAATGTCTGATTCATATTCTAAATAATATGAATTACTAATAGTCCAGTCATTGACGGTAAAATGAGTATAAACTGTGTATTTATCCCATACAGCACCGATTTGTATGAAAATTTGGATTTAGGTTCTACTTACCATCTATTTCAAAGTCTACCCTGTGCCGGGGGTTGATTTTTCTCTGGGGGTGGATGCCACCCCTTATTGGGATAGAAAAATTTTCATTAAAAATAAGTACGTAAATCGATGAATTGACTAATTCTAAGCAACTTTTGTTCCATGAAGTTTTTTCTGAAAGTCAATACTTTTCGACTTATTCGCGACTGAAATTGTCGGTTTTCAGGCAAAAAAAACACGTTTTCAGATTCTTTTTCGCCAATATCTGGAAAAATATGCATTTAATCGAAAAATCTGTAGAAAATAAAATTATAGCTTATAAAAAACAAAAAAAATCGTGTATTTATCATGTATTCTGACCTAATACGAACGGAATTATTGCTTGTTGAAAGTTGGTATTTACCACTATGCGCACTCATCAATATACTAATATACATATTCTAATTTCTACAAAAATGTGCTTTTGGTTTTTTCCCCATAACTCGCTTAGTTTTTAAGTAATCAAGACCTTCAAAAAAGCATTTTGTAGTTTATTTTAAGAGCTATAAGCTCATCTAAATAAATTTTCTTCTCAGATCTTATTTTTAAAAAGGTTCATGCTAAAAGGGCTAAAAAAAAGTACTTTGCGCGAACACACGCAAGTTTTAAATAGCCATATCTTACTTAATTTTTATCCTATATGAAATAATAAAACGCCAACACTTTCAAATGAGAAAAGCATATAATTTCGTACTCCACATAATTTTGCGTGTCCTCAATAGTTTTTGAGTTATTTTGAAGAAAAGGCGATTTTTCGCTAAGTTCGAAAATGATTTTCTCTCTTCAAACTTAATTTTTTTTCAAAAAGAAGTACTTTGAACTTGTCAACCACTCAGAACGTATTATAAAAATATAAATGAAGTGAATTGTAAAGTGGCAACGATTTTTTTTCAAATAGGGTGGAAGAGAGGGTGAGGTTTTCACTATTTTTTTCCAACGAAAAAATAGGAATCGACATTATTCTCTTCATAACTCGTTTAGTTTTGATGCTAGGAACTTTTATGAAAAATTAAAATGATGGTGTTTCAAAGGACTTTGAAAAAAGTTTTATATGTTTTCGAAAAATGCGTTAGTTTTTGGTTATTGTACGTAGAAACTTTCCATTTTGGCGATTGAAAACACCAGTCAACTTTCAACAAGCAATAATTCCGTTTGTATTGGGTCTGCATACATCACAAATACACGATTTTCTTTGTTTTTTTATAGGCTATAAATTTGCTGTCGACATTTTTTTCGATAGAATGCATGTTTTTCCAGTTATTCGCGAAAAAGAATCTAAAAACGTCGTTTTTTGTCTGAAAACTGACAATTTCACCCGCGATTATGTGGAAAAGTACTGACTTTCAGAAAAAACTTCATAGAACAAAAGTTGCTCATAATTAGTCAATTTATCGATTTTTAATGAAAAATTTTTCATTCCCAAGAAGGGGTGGCATCCACCCCCAGGGAAAAAGCAACCCCCGCTACAGGGTAGACTTTGAAATAGATGGTGAGCAGAACCTAAATCCAATTTTTTATGAAAATCGGTGCTGTATGGGATAAATACACGGGAAAATGGTCATTGACTGGGCTAAATTAAATACTATAATGGTCAGTTCATTCCAAAAGCGAATGAAAAAATTGCTTGTTCCCACTGTTGTTCTATAGAGCCGATGAGTTATTTAAATATTGGATGGATTTCTCCGTTACTTTGTGATGATACATTTTTAACTATAAATGAGAAATAATTTACATTGTTTATTACTATTTTTATTAAAAATTTGCCACTGCATATTTACTACATTTTCAAGCAAAAGTTTTGCTTGAAAATAGTAGTTGTTGAAAACTGCAGTCGCAAAAATTTAAATAAAAATAGTGATAAAAAATTAAGTACATTGTGTCTCATTTATAATTAGTTATTCAAAAACTGGATTCATATTTGTAACAAACTTCCTTATCGCACTTTAAACTCCAGATACTTGGGAATGAAAGATAGACGTGAATGTGTCTGCCACGACAACTTTGTCAGGCATGCGCGTCAGCTGTATTCATTTAAATTTTTGAAAGATACTCTACATATACATTATATATATCGGCTGCTCCATTCCAAAACACAGTAACCAACATTTTTTTAGAAATTGATATTTCTATATATTTGGATATACTGTGTTTGGACGCATCTTTCAACCTGGCCTGTTTGCTGATAGCTGCAATAGATTCAGAGTTATCACATACCCATAACCTAGTATCTGCACAAATTTTCTCCGTTCCACATTTCAAAACATAGTATATGCTTTTTCCAGACCAAAACACTGTATATACCAGATGCTCCGTTTTGGCAATTTGAAAGATATAAGATTACGTCGGTCAGCAAATAGTAAACACAGTAAATGAACAGTTACTGTGTTTTGAGGATTCAAGGCTGAATCAAAAATTCAAACGTTTCAGTGTTTACCATTTTTAAGATGCAGTGTTGTGTCAGTTGTTATTACTCTGCGAAGCCGAGAAATGCCGAAAAATGAAAAAGTTGCCCGCGACAAAGAAAAGCATCCGATGAAATCTTCATGTTCAGGAAAATGTACTAAAAAATGTGGTTCCACATTCTCTGAAGAAGAACGATTTCGGATTTGAGAAGAATACTGGTTGTTGGATTACAGTTCACGCCGTAAATGGTTGGCTAAAAATGTCCAAATGGTGCCTGTAATGAGATGAACTAACCAAGCTCAACCTGGCAAAGGCTTCGCAAAAAAAGAAAGTCGAAAATTTTTCTTTCCAAAAAAAAAATAAAAGTAGATGCGTTTGTCGCAAGTTTTTTCTAAATACCCTTGGATATCCCAACGATTCTGTTATTACGGGATTATGCAACGCGACGAAAAAAATTCCTTTGCTGGCAGCTGTAAGAGAAAATAGGGGTACCACAGGAAATTATAAGAGAAAACGAGAAAGAACTATCATCATGAATCACATCAACAAATTCAAGCCTTGTATTACTCACTATCGACGTCACAATGCACCTAATATGAGATATTTATCAAGAGACTTAACAGTACTAACCATGTTTGATGATTTTGAACGTGAACATCCCGGTTTCTGTTAAATTGAACTTTACAGAAAGACCATAAAATAAATGCATATTTCTTTATGCATGCCCAAATCTGACGTTTGTGTTGAATGCGAAACTTAAAAGAATAATTCACAGGCCAAAGATGTTGAAGAGCTGACTTTTGTGAATGACGAGGAATGGAATACACACAAAAGTAAAGCTAAAAAAGCCACTGACAAATACTACGAAGATGCTATGATACCTGACAATCAAAACGTCAGAATATATTCAATGGATTTGCAAAAGGTGATCAATTCCTAACATGCCCTCCGTAAAAGATATTTTTCATTTTTTAAGCCGCTTCACAGCATTCAATTTGACATTTGCTTCGTTAAAAAAAAAAGTCTTCGTTCAAAAATTATTGCTCCATGTGGCATGAAGGTTTGGCAGGAGAAGATGGTAACCATATTGTTGATGCGATTTTTAGAGTTTTCGAGGAAGAACGAGATGTCAAAGAGTTCATTATTTGGTCAGATAATTGTACAGGGCAGAATAAAAATTGGATACTTTATATATCGTTTGTTTGGTTGGTAAATCAAGAAAACGGACCTGATTGTGTGACTTTCCGTTATCTCACATGCCAAAGAATCAGATTCCTTGAGAGGTTTTTTGTTGAATCCTATAGTTGAAGTATGCTTCAAGAAAGAGAAAAGAAGCTTGGATTATAAAACTGATTTCGACCAAGAAGAGTATATATCTCTAGACTTTTTGCAGAAGAAATTCAATTTTCAGAGTATTCCAGAAGTTCTACCAGTACGTGGAATACTGACATCAAAGAAAAACGAAATCATAAGAGTATTGGGACCGTTAATGCCGATAAACAGGTTGAAGTTTTGGAAAAATCTTCATGAAAGCCATTCTGCTCCAGATTTGGTCGAGGAGTATGATAACACCAATTTAGATGATAGTATGTAGTAGTTTCTTTGGTTCAAAATATTTGTTCACTACCTGTAAGACATTTTAACCAACCGTTGTATTTCTAAACTAATAAACGTTGGACATAATTATACTGTTTTGTTATCTTGAATTCAGTAAAATGTTACTACCTACATAAACTAAACTGTTGTTTATTTAATTTTTGATGTAGATACTCTGTTTTGAAATATAAAAAAATGTGTCATATTCGATGCCAAAACCAAGCATGTACCAAATCTATAGCTACAACTAAAAATACGCAGAATTTGAGTATGTATAAAAAATTATACGACGAACTGTAACACGTAACCGTAAAATCGAAAATATAGTATTAAATACGTCTCAGGGACAAACAAAAACACTAAATCTAATTTCCCTCACAATTCCATTATTTTCACATACTGTGTTTTGGAATGGAGCAGCCGATATATATATATATATATATATATATATATATATATATATATATATATATATATATATATATATATATATATATATATATATATATATATATAGATATATATATATATATATATATATATATATATAGATATATAGATATATATAAATATATATATATATATATATATATATATATGTATGTATATATGTATATATAATGAAATGAGTATAATATCATTGTATTATTATAGATTGAATGTACTCATGAAGTTCATACTTAGTTGATATTTTTCCAATAGTTAGTGAAAAAAGTTTTAGGTACATAATTTAAAAAAATATATATTAATTATAATTTTTATTATCATTCCTTCATTTACTTATTTTACATTCAATTACTCTCCAACGTTCTGAATTTATTTCATTGTGCCCCCTTATCAATACATAATATATAATGAACCGGGTGTCCCCCGTCTGACCTCTCCTTAATTTAATTAGTTTAAAAGTGTTATACTGCTATTGAACCTCCATGTCATTGGTATACTGTTGACAATAAATTTTCATTTTATCAATAAACATGAACATTACAAAACAGTTCCTGAACAGAAAAAACCTAAAAAGGACTGAGATATTTTAACCCATTGAGATCTGCCGCCTTGGGCACATAACCTGTATCCAGAAGGTCAACGAATCTACCTGATACCGTGTGAACATCGCTAGAAACATTACCAGAAGCGACAACTATAAAATGCGTCCACCCGACACCCGAAGTTTTGTACCCGTAAAACATAACTTTATTAAATTTTATCGCGAACGGACCTACAAGATTCTGCACCGGAGCGTTCGGTTTTTCGGGTGCGTTCCGCGATAACTGGACGCCGGATCGCGCACAACGAACGCGGTCGCTACATAGGCCCCTACACACGGGCGTCGATGTCTTAATACATCAACGTGCAATCAATAACGTTAATGTGGATGCGAAAAACGCACGAATGCACAACCCGGATGAACGCCGCGTTGATGTTTTCACGAATCGCTTGAATTTTTGGATGCGCATTCTGACGAATGCATTCAAGTCTCTACGTGTGGATGCAAATTACCGTGGAGTGTGCGTTTTTAAAGCAGTAGCGGCGGTTAAGTTTATGAAATAATTTGTTACTGCAGTAGGTATTTAAAATAATGAGTTAAATATTTCATGAATTTGTATAATGTTTATTAAAAATGTTTGCAGTTAGTTTCATCATTATGTCTGACTGTAGAACAATGTCCTGGGAATTTTTACGGGAATTTGTGGAGTTGTACAGGGACCTACCCTGCTTGTGGCAGACAAAATCAAAGCACTATTTAGACCGAAATAAAAAAAATAAAGAATACAAGTTATTGATAGAGAAGCTGCAAATCATTCAAACAAATGCTACAAAAGGTACAGTTGTCACTAAAATCAATAGTCTTCGTGGTGGGTTTCGGAGATAAAATGAAAAAGTTTTTATCTCGAAGATAAGTGGTACGGTGAGGCTTTCGGAGATATTAAAGCAGTGAATTTTAAATCTTGGTAATTTCTTGCAATAATTTCTGCAATTATTGCCAATCTCATCATTGTGTCTTGACGTTTTATTAACGGAATAACCATGTCCAATAGTTACGAATAGGTTTCTTCGTCCATCCTTACGTAGTTACGAGAGTCCTGTATTTCTAACCTACATTTTTCTAACAGATGAATGTGTGAAAATTTTTATCGTTTTAGAAACCAACGTTTAGACCACATTCGGCGACGATTTTCATTTTCCTTTTTCTTTGTACACGCCACTGCCACCAGAGCTAAATATTTCTCCTGCTCAGACATCTGACCAAACATTTTAGCAGACTGGACAAAACTGGTTTTGTACGTACGTGTGCAGGCAGTCAGGTTGCACGTTTTTGGATGCACGTTGATGTATCAAGACATCGACGCCCGTGTGTAGGGGCCTCTTCCTCTGATATCCTGCCAAACAGTTTGGCAGACTGGACAAAACTATGGTTTGCTCTATGATTAATGAGTTGCGTAGAAAGAGAGTATCTAGTTAGTGTCGAATGAAGAATCTTTCTTTCTTTTAGCAGCTGGTTGTCGAACTAATAACATCGCTATAGATATTAGAATTATATTCAATATAAATTGAAAGTTTGTTAAATTTTAGTAAAATTTATTGAGTATCTGTGGCGTCTGATAGACGGTAAGTTATGAGAAGAATTATATCTATTTCGTATTAATGCATTGTCTTGAAAATCTGAATTGATTCCGTATTTTATCTTTCCGCCATTTCATTTTTTTCATTTACCTATATTAAATTAGTTATCTTTCTATATTGTAATAATCATCTCACATTTCTTAATTTAAAATATTTCTAATTCATTTGCTTGTTTAATTCTCTCAATTTAACACAAGATTTTTGTAGGTTAATGATGGTAAATTTCACGAGGTCATACCTTATGTTCAGTTTAATGTTGGAACATATGCTGTCTTTCTTAGCATTTTTGCTTGAGACAAATCTAAATGTTAATTTGAATTGGCCATCGATACCCTACAGAAATTCTTGCAGCCTATTTAGTTTGAGATTGTATGTTGATTTGCCCCGAATTATTTTAGCTACTTGGTCTGGGTTTGAAGCCTTGGCTAGAGCTGGAAACTTGGTCTGGGTTTGAAATCTACTTGGTCTGGAATTAAAATCCACGTTGTCAGGAGCTGAAATTTACGTTGCCTGGAGTTCAAAAGAAAAACCACCTTACCTTACCTGGAGCTAATATCCACGTTATAGGAAGTTTGAAATCCACCTTATCTGGAGCTACCAAGAAATCAGAAGTACAATCCGCCTCAAGAAGATCACAAGTCAATGGAAAATTAAATAAGAAAAACAATAAAAAGATAAGTCTCATTAAAATTATGTATTAAGAGGATAGTAAATACCTACATTTTATTCTTGTTATTATCACTGAGAACAAACCTAGAACCCTTATATGTTAACCAATCTCCCTGCTAGCTAGGGCATAAATATCTAATTCAAAAGGGAGGTTGGTTACACGTTATTAGTTGCACGTTTTTGGAAGCACGTTGATATTCCAAGACATCGACGCCCGTGTGTAGGGGCCTCTTCCTAAGATATCTTGCCAAACAGTTTGGCAGACTGGACAAAACTATAGTTTTGTACGTACGTATGTATGCAATCAGGTTGCACGTTTTTGGATGCACATCGATGTATTAAGACATCGACGTCCGTGTGTAGCCCGCCCATGGACGGCATCGTGGCATCGATTGATAAAATATAAGTAATTAGGTGGCGTTGAAACATTCGCATTCCTGAGATGTTTGCCGGGGCGCGTTCTCTCCCACGATGTGCGGTCAACCACTCCGGTCCAGACAAGGACGGCGTCCCCGAGGTGGTGTACAGGGGCGGGCCGAAAAAATGCGCCACCTAGGGTGGACATCGGCGAAACCAGTTCGGACGGGTCGCTCTCTTTTAACGGTAGTGAGTTATGTTGGCGAGTTCGCGGTGCATTATTTACGAAGGTTTTAGCCGGGCTGTCAGTTTCCGTGCACGATTCATTCATTTATTAACTCTCTGATCCGTACGTATATGGAGTGTAAATAATTATCCAATCAATATTAATTTCTTGTGATTTAGAAATTTTTAAAAAAGATCGAAGTTGTAAAATTGTTTATTATTTCAATAAGATCTAATCTATATAATAAGGGATCCAATAATAATCTTTACATTTAATTTCTTGTGATTTAGAAATTTTTGAAAAAGATCAAAGTTGTTAAATTGTGTATTATTAAAATAAGATTCTGGATCTAATCTATATAATGAGGAATCCAATAAAACGAAACAGCTGTTTATTGATCTATATATATATATATATATATATATATATATAATATATATATATATATATATATATATATATATATATATATATATATATATATATATATATATATATATATATATATATATAGTAAATAAAACTTCACAGTTTTTTAGATTTTCACTATATTTTGTTAACATTACAATTGTTTCGCCAATACATACACATTTGCTTTTTCAGATGTATATACATTATATTATAATGATTTTCATCAAGTATCGGCTCAATCTATTAGTTATATATATATATATATATATATATATATATATATATATATATATATATATATATATATATATATATATATATATATATTCGCAATACGACTAAATTATGTTTAGTATTCAATTAGCTATAACGATTGGAGAATTTATCTCATTAATAAAACTAAAGTTTCATTAGAATATTGAGAATATATTGAAAATCACAGAATATTTAACCTTTCAAAAATTTTTTCCTGTTTAGTGAACACAAAAAAGACGAGAGGTTTAACGATTCATTCCGATATATATTATATTTTAAATAGCACACACAATGAAATAAACTACCAACGTTTGAGAGTAATTAAATTAACAAAAATTATTGATTTAATTTTAATAAAATTGTAATCAACAATTTTTTATAAATGAAAATAAACATTTTATTATTAAATAGAAAAATATGAACTAAATTCAATCTTAGTAATCATTGGTTTGTAGAAACTAAAGTAGTACCTACATACTAGTAAGTATGTCTAGAAGAAACTACATCTATAATGATATTGTATGTTGTAGATTTTGCTAGATCACTGTATATTCCTCAACCAAATTTGTCGAAAGAAATTGCTCTTTTAAGTTTTAATCAGAAAAATTGATAGTTCTTTGCATAAAGGCAAATTTAAAATATTGAAAAATTCATTTCCTTTAATTATCCACTCTGATGCCTAGTGTTCATAGTAAAATAAACTCATCTAAAATAATACACTGATATTATACTCATATTTTCATACTTATATAGAGTACATATCTTAATAAAATTTTCAAACGCTGGTACTTACCTGACCTCATCACAATCTTCAAATCCAACTGAATCAATTTCACAATTCAATCGTTATCAATAAAATAACAACATTGCGCATATACGAATACAACTGAAGCGCACGCCTAGCAACGCTATCGAGTTTGAGATAGTTTTAGACCTATCATTACCATAATTTTATAAATTTATAGTCAGTCCATTTATTTTCTATTCAACGTATCAATAGACTCTCATCAATATCAAAAGAATTAATTTTTGTTTGAGGCCTCGGTAGACCAGCGGTAAGGAGTACCGCTTGTAAGCCGAGGATGTGGGTTCGAGTCCCACCTTGCTCTTGGATGTTGTGTATGTCCGAAATTTAGTGGTTCTATTTATAAGATAAATTGTTGGGTAATGTACATCGTTTACAAGCCCATTGGCCGTTCGGAGCCGGCGTTAAACTGTAGGTCCCTCGAGATAAAAAAAAAAAAAAAAAAATTTTTGTTTATCAATTGGAACAAATGTTAGACGTAAATTATATCACGTGTTTACTATCGTCTATCGACTATGAGTATTGGGTACAAAGCGTTAAAAAGGCAAAAAACACAAGAATTCGGTGGTTCAGAAAAATTGAAATCCGATACATTATTCACATGACACTCATCATCACATGGCAGCTTGCGACATCAGACGCGAAATTCCTCACCGGTATTGGTGGAAGTTGTCTTAATAATTTCGAAGTTAATGATCACCATCTAGCTTATTTCGGCCATGTGTTTTTAGTTGACAAATCGTTTGTAATATGAAACTTCATTTGAAATAATTTCGGGGGATTGTACCGAATGAGCTTACGGCGTTTTTTAATTGAGACATTTTGGTTTTTCGTAGTACATTACATATAAACATATATATATATATATATATATATATATATATATATATATATATATATATATATATATATATATATATATATATATATATATATATATATATATATATAGTAGCTCCGTAGTTCAGTGGTCAGTGCGTTGAGCTACTGAACAGAAGGTCGCTGGATCGAATCCCGGCTCCCGGAACAACGAATTTAGGCGGAGCCATCTCTCGGAAGGCAATGGCAATGGTAAACCACCGAGCAGTATTCTGCCTAGTAAAGCCTCTCTGTAAAGACGTTCGGAACCGTCGTAAAACTGTAGGTCCCTTCTATTCGTGTATCGCTGTATCACGCACAGCACGAGTAATTGTAGAGAGGTCGCCACACCCTAAACCGGGTACGGCACCACAAGAAGAAGATATATATATATATATATATATATATATATATATATATATATATATATATATATATATATATATATATATATTAGAGTTAGGTTTTCTTGCACTGTATAATACTATCTTTGGGTTTCTTATTCTTGAGTTTTTAGTGCTTATTGAACTATAGATGAACGTATTTGTTATCAAAAATTTTCCGTTTACTTCTTAGACATACACGTGTTTCGGTCTGGTTTGACCTTTTTCAATGTCTTCAACTCTATGCTATAAATTAATATACATATTACAGTTCCATTGCTTAAAAGATAATAGATTCTTACCTATCTCATATATAATTATGTTCCTTAATAAATTTCAATATTATATTTCAGGTTGAATTGACCGAACAGGTTAACAGGTTATCTCATTTATTATGATTTTGGTCTGTGATCATGTCTTTTTCTTTTGTTTTTAAAATCAGGTCTTTGTTTCTTTGCTTGTCTGTAGTTGTGAGTGGTATGTGTTAGGTTCGATAGATGGCGTCACCGTTGTATGATATTCTTGTAAACTTTAGCCAAATTGTTCGTGTCCGTTTTGTCGTTTATCGCATTGTCATGTGTTTGGATATTTATCATCTCAAGGATTATTCTTTTTTTATAGTTCTTTTCTCTTTCCAGTATTTGGTAGTTTTCGAAGTCAAATTCATGGTTTAATTCTTGTTCATGTTTTTTCAGCGCTGTTACATTTTTTTGGTATTTGTGACCTTTTATTCTTTCAGAAATGTATTGGGTGGTTTGGCCTATATATGTGCCATCACAATTTTTGCAGTCTATTTTGTATATGATGTTTGATGTTTTTTCTTTTTCAGGTTTTGATTTAAGTTTTGTATATAGGAATTTTAAGTTATTTTTGTTTTGGTGAGCTTTGTTTAAACAAAGGACACATAAATTATATAATAGCACAAAAAACATACCAAAAAATAAAGCTGATAATAAATACATCCCGATACCATATATAAAGAATTTCTCCGAAAACCTTGACAATTATTTAAGAAAATTTAACATTTCAACAGCTCACCAAAACAAAAATAACTTAAAATTCCTATATACAAAACTTAAATCAAAACCTGAAAAAGAAAAAACATCAAACATCATATACAAAATAGACTGCAAAAATTGTGATGGCACATATATAGGCCAAACCACCCAATACATTTCTGAAAGAATAAAAGGTCACAAATACCAAAAAAATGTAACAGCGCTGAAAAAACATGAACAAGAATTAAACCATGAATTTGACTTCGAAAACTACCAAATACTGGAAAGAGAAAAGAACTATAAAAAAAGAATAATCCTTGAGATGATAAATATCCAAACACATGACAATGCGATAAACGACAAAACGGACACGAACAATTTGGCTAAAGTTTACAAGAATATCATACAACGGTGACGCCATCTATCGAACCTAACACATACCACTCACAACTACAGACAAGCAAAGAAACAAAGACCTGATTTTAAAAACAAAAGAAAAAGACATGATCACAGACCAAAATCATAATAAATGAGATAACCTGTTAACCTGTTCGGTCAATTCAACCTGAAATATAATATTGAAATTTATTAAGGAACATAATTATATATAAGATAGGTAAGAATCTATTATCTTTTAAGCAATGGAACTGTAATATGTATATTAGTTTATAGCACAGAGTTGAAGACATTGAAAAAGGTCAAACCAGACCGAAACACGTGTATGTCTAAGAAGTAAACGGAAAATTTTTGATAACAAATACGTTCATCTATAGTTCAATAAGCACTAAAAACTCAAGAATAAGAAACCCAAAGATATATATATATATATATATATATATATATATATATATATATATATATATATATATATATATATATATATATATATATATATATATATATATATATATATATAAAAAAATATATTACACGGCGTTTGTAAGTCCACCGAAATGGCCCGACCGATTCTTATGAAATTTTGTGCGTATATCGGTTAGGTCTGCGAATCGGACAACATCTATTTTTCATCCCCCTAGATGTTAAGGGTGGTCGACCCTTTAATTTTATTTTTATTTTTTAGACAAAATTTTTTGTTTTTTTTTATGATACAGCATTCAAAAATACATACAACCCTAAATTTTCACCCCTCTACGATCAACCTCTATTTTTCCATCGCGATTTTTATTTTTTTCATTTCGTCCACAGATCCGTAATAGGGTTAGAAGAATAGTCGGTCTGAGATTAGGTCGTAATATATTTTTCATACCCCTAAGTGATTAGGGTGGTCCTCCCCGAACATCTTTATAAATTTTTTGGACAACATTTTTTATTTTTATTTTTTTATGTTGCATCAAAAAATACATACAACTCTAAATTTCCACCCTTCAACCAACAACCCATATTTTTTAATAGCCATTTCAATAACTTAAACAACGTTTGCCGGGTCAGATAGATTAATAGCTAGATAGATATATAGATATATAGATATATAGATAGATAAATAGATAGATGAGAGATAGTAAGATAGATAACTATCTAGATAGACAGATTAGATAGATCGTTAGATAGATAGAGATATATCGGCAGATAGATAAATAGAAAGATAAATAGATAAAAATAATAATTTATATGGCAGAACAAAGTTTGCCGGGTCAGCTAGTATATATATTGAAAATTAATTTAAATATAGTAATAAAACACTTGGCTACAAACTAAACTTGTGTTTTATTACTGTATTTAATTTTATTAAATATGGACTATAGACTAGAGTCGATAATTTTTGAAACCAAAAAAATAGTAGTAGGACGAAACCCATTGGAAAAGGAAGAGAATATAACAAAAATAAAAGGAAAAATAATTCACATGCGATCTGAGGTCGGGAAGTGGAAGGTTTTTAAGGTTAAAAAACGGTTTATCTAGATTTCCGGCAAAACTACAAGTCCTATGAAAAAAAGTTAAATGGCAATTTTGTAGGTAATAAAAGGATCTAACACTTTATTTACATAACGTCAAAATTTATGCGATGATCTATATTTGTGGTTTTCATTCATGCAGTGGTATGCTAAACTAGCATCAATGTTTCGATTAATTTATGATTTCAAATGATCTAAGCAACAAACGTTTTAAAGTTGTATCTATTTATTCCAATTTTTGTCAGTTTATTATATGCACAGAAGATGGTTGTAGGTATGACTTAATTCAGTTCGACGAATATACTAATAATAATAATTGATCTACCAAACATTAACAATGATACCCAGACAGTAAGTTTGTTCGGCAGTTCACTCTTTGAGGAGTCCAAAGATAGCTTCATACCATATTGACCTTTCAAACACTGTATTGACTTCGAATATGTTCTCTATTGTCTCATTAGATATTCATATTCTGAGGAAGGCATATCGTCCTAAACGCGCACTGGTAACACTTGTGTAAATATGGTGATAATAGATTTCTTCACGGCACACGGTACACTTCGATCGATAGTGATTCTGTCGAAAGGAGACAACTGAAAGATGTACAGGCTCTTGCACCGTTTTATTATAAAACGTCGTTTAACTAAACTTCGTTTATGCGGGGTTTAAGATGGCTTAAACGCCGTTTATATTTTGGTGCAAGCGAAAATGTCTGATTAAACTCGGTTTATCATTAAACTCAGTTTAATAATATACGGTGCAAGAGCCTAGTAATGGCTCAAATTTTTGAAAACTGCAAAACTGGTTTCGACCGAATTACAAACTACAGGTCAACAAACTGTAAGCGAAATTAACGCATTATTTCTTCATTTGGAGTCTTAAAGTGTACAGTAACATACCAGTTTTAAGAATTATATCACATAATCGAATTGATTGATTCGGAAGATGGATGGATGGATATCTCGTTTTATGACCTGGCTACTGGGCCATGTGGTCAGGCTCTGGTGTTTTATGGAGTACAGAAATATTTTTCTTCTGTGGTCCCATCTACTTTTTGTTTATAGGTATTTATTATTGGTTGTCTTTTTGGTAATTATAGGTATCTTAACAGAGGAAAAACAACAAAGGTGTATTAATAATACTATAAATAGTTGATTTCTAACTAGTTCATCTACAATTTAATATTAGATTCGATACAAAATCGCGTCAGAGCGTGTATGGAATTTTCTTTCAAGTTAAACAAACATTCTTGCAAATTAATCCGAAAAGTGGAGTATTCATTCGCCAGAGATTGATACAAAAATTCACATTTATCTTTATTTAACTCACACCCAAAAAAAATATGTGTTAAATCACCTTTGTGTCCACACCTACAATTTTCATTATCAATAACTTTTATTTCATATAAATGTTGTGGACTACTACAATGACCAGACCGTAATCTATTTAGTATAGTTATATGTCGTCTTTCTAGACTTGGATAATGATAAAACCAAGGTTTATCTTTTATTTTGATTTTCCTTCTAAATTGAGCATAAGTGCGACCTTTGTTTCTACCTTCAATAATATAGTCATTAGTCCATTTCTCCCACAGTTTACTTTTTAGATTTGGCCACCATTCCCTTGGATGAAATTTAAATTCTTCATGATTTAAAATAAATCGACATAGAGCAGAAAAAGACGCACAGAGGACCATAAGGCCACGGTTTTGAAATAATATTATTTTCTATGAGCAATGCACTGAGGATATGAAAATAGTTTACTAGTGAACAATAAAAATTTTATTTATAAGGCACCAAGAAGCTTGCTATATATCTTCGGTTAATATTATTAATGGAATAGAAAAAATATCATTACACTAGTGAATAATGAGTAACAATTTATAATGTAGTGAAAATATATTGAAATATATAGTGAATAATAAAACAAATGTATAATGCAAGGCTACATAGCAGCGTTTCTCAACCTCTGGGGCGTGTTCCCCGAAGGGGGCGCGAGCACACACACACACACACCACAAAAGACATTTTTTTTTAGTATTACAATTTATTGTTTTGGGGACGTGAGATACAAATGAAATGATGATATGCACACACAACCTAAACAAACAAATTTTTTTTTTTAATATTAATAATTAATAGATAATAATAAAAATTTGGTTAGGGGGGTGAGATGCACATTATGATATGAATCCTAAAAGGTTGAAAAACCCTGCTACATATCTTCGATTAACATCATTAGTGGATTAAAGAAAATATACTTCCGATATATATATATATATATATATATATATATATATATATATATAAATATATATATATATATATATATATATATATATATATATATATATATATATATATATATATATATATATGTATATATATATATATATATATATATATATATATATATACCTATATATTCCTTTCGCTCACGGTGTACAATATATTGTACATCACTTTACGTAAATCCTAACGAATTTGTAGTATGCTTCTATTCACTTTACTCACAGTGCAGTATTCTATAAACATCCTTATTACTATTTGAAACTGTTTCCTTCACATAGCGTTGAGTAGTTTACCCAAAAAATTTTTAGTAATGTACCTGTTACTGAGTTGTAGCAGTTGTTTCAGAATGTTGAAATGAGGTACCGTTTCAAACTTTAAAACATGATGTAACATGTCTGCAATATTTATTTTGATAATAACCGATACCTGTATTTGTTACTTCCATAGTGAACTTGCTGAAATCGACTTTGTTTTTTCTATATTGGAGTAAATCCTTCTGTACAATATATTGTACATTGTGAGTAAACGGAAATCGACAGGTATGGTAAAAACACCCCACGTTATTTAGAGTTCTTGTTATATTAGATTTATTTCATAGTAGTACGAATTGCAAAATGAGTAAAATAGTTCCGTTACCTGAAGAACAACTATTGAAAACAATTGAGGAGGGCCTATCTGATATTGAAGGGCTTAGTGATGACGATTATGGGTGGGGAGATAAGGACGTAGAAGTAAGCAATGATTATGATGATGATGAAAATGCGGTAAAAGAAAGAAGTTCAAATGATATGGAAGGTAATTTTGATGAAAAATCTTTTTCTTCCAGATGCAAATTCCCTGAATGTACATCTAGAACGAATTTTGTTTGTACTAAGTGCAATATACATTTATGAATTTCAAAATAACAAAATTGTCTTTTCAAATATCACACAAATAAAAGATCAGTTGTAAACTCATGTTGTTTTTCAATTGCATTTCATTTTGCAAAATCGCAAATACGCTACAACTTATTCAAAATGTGCAATATATTGTACAAGTCATATAATATCGTTTACTCACAATCAGGGTTGCCATCACCTAAATTGCCGATGCCGGACAAAAATTTTGAAAACCCCGGACATTTCTGTGAAATTTTGTCTCTCCCCGGACACCCCATAAAATTTTCTTTAAAATAAAATAAAACATCGTGTATATTTTAATTTTTTAATTTATTTAAACTTTAAACCGCTTGTTTGCCATATAAACAGAACAACAAAAAAACAAATGAAATTCTATTATACACAGCTTACATCAGTTTTCTCTTTTTTTTGGTATCATCAAATAAAAAACAACTCATGACGATAATTTTTGGTAGATCCAAAATCAAATAGACTAGATTCTACATTGTAATAGCAAATTATAGGATAGGTCATCTAGTTCGGTTAGATAGGTAAGTCCAAATTATTTATTAACTATAAAGCAAAAGTAAGTAACAAGTTTAAATGTTAACGCGATCAAGTTCTTTTTACTAATTCAAATTAACTTGGAGTTTTTCAAACTTCTCAATTTTTCCCAAAATGTCTTTATTTTTCATCATTAATTTGTCAGAGTCGGAGCAACTCAACTCTTTAAAATTAGACTTTATTTTGATCAGAGAAGAAAGCGTATGTGTATTTAGCAAGTTTCTCTCCTTCTCCCATTGCTGCGACCCTAGCGAAAAAACTCACTCTACATTAGCATTGTGAGCTGGTATACAAAAATATTATTATGCAATTTTGAGCAGTTTAGAATATAGATGTTTCGAAAAAATTCGGCCACAACTGGTTTGCATATAATAGCTCATCTCCGTCACCGACACTCAAGCTTCACACACCCAGACACAACATTTGTCCGGGTTTTACCCGGACATATTTTGAAAGCCCCGTCCGGACGACCCCCGGACGCCCCCTAAACTAGGACAAATCCGGGGAAACCCGGACGGATGGCAACCCTACTCACAATGCACAGTATATTGCACATATCACACCCCCTTAAATGGATGACATAGAATTGTACATCAAAAAATTTTCAAAAAATTAAAGAGTAAGTCTTCCTAATTTCAGATTTTTCTCTTGAAAAACAAATAATAATAAAAAAATATATATAATGCACAAGAGGATATTTACCTTCGTTTTATATCATTTCCGGGTTTATGAAAATATCATTACGATAGTGAATACTGGGTAATGATCTATATTGCACTGCGTATATATGTGGGTATATTTGATTACATCATAATTTGAATAATGATATGATGCCAATATCGTAGTGAATAATTTCAATTTGACTAAGATTGATCGATCAAAAAATAAAAAAAAAATAAAAATAAATATATATAGAAATCTATTAAAATGCAGCAACATCAGTATTGCATTACATGAGACTGTCACATCTTCGAGAAAGACTCGCGGAGGTTGCACGTAGAGACTCGGTTACGAACTCATTTGCAAGTTATCTTCATCAAAATTTACTCGAAACATAGAAATGAAAAATCGTCACATGTGGTTGTACGACACCACATCAAGTGCTAACTGCATGCTACTTACGCTAGAGAACACTTAACATTCTTGTCTGTTAACTGCTGGGATAAGCGGCGTTGATGGTCTGCGTCGTTTCTGCCAACACTTGCTTGAAAATGAAATGTCGAGTGGAAAGACGGTGAGAAAAAAGGGTCCCAGAGTCACGGGTGGTACTTGAAACCCTTGGGGGATTCGAACATTTTTTATTTTCATTTGTGGTTAGGAAATAATTATTTATATTGAAATAAATAATAGTGCAAAAAAAAAACTAAAAAATTACGCTTTAATAGAATAGTGAACTAAAAAGTAGAAGTCGTTTGTTATAATATTTTAATGACAGATATTGGTAAAAGTAGTCATTATGGAAATATCTTAAAAAGCTCCTCACGCTTTTCTACAATGAAATGAATTTTTTTGTCAATTACACCATTCTTAATTTAAATTTATTGAAAATTATTTTCTACTTTTTAGTTCGCTTTATTATAAGTAGCGTGTTTCTTAGTTTTTTCAAACTTTTATTTATTTTCTACTTTTTAGTTCGGTTAACTAAAAAAGATTGTTTTTAGTTTTTTAGACTATTATTTATTCTCTATTTTTTGGTTCTGCCAATTACAAAAGCGTGTTTTTTACTTTTTCAACTTATTCATCTTTGCTTATAATTTCGTAGCAACGAATAATCGGCTTTTTATGCGTAATTGGCATACACTACCGGGTATCGGATTTGCAAAATCACTGATCCTTAAGTTCCTGATCAGGACAAAGTGACAAACTATTCAAATTATTTCATTGTTATCGGTCCTTTTTAATATGTTTTCCAATGGTATTCTGAGTTTTGAATAATATTTTTAAATTTCGAAATTTTTAAAAATAGCATTCAAAACTCAGAATATCATTTGGAAAACATAATAAAAATTCAAAAGATAAAACTACACAACAAAATAAATCAGGGATCTATAAGCTAACTTGTGGTTCATGTCCTAAAGTATATGTTGGCCAAACAGGCAGGAACTTTGGAGTTCGAATATCAGAACATAAAAGAAGTTACGACAAGGAAAAATTAGATTCTACTTATGCATCACATCTCCTAGAACAAAATCATATTTTTAATAGTGAATTTGAAATATGTATTACATATAGAAAAGAAACTCAATTTATTAGAAGCTCTTGAAATTAATAGTATAAAACAATCCAATAATTTGTTAAATGACAAACTAGATATGAATAGTTCAATGTTGTTAAATCTTTTGTAGATGTAATATTGAATATTTATGACTATTGTATTTTCCCAAGTCATTATCAGTTTGTACTTTCTACCTGCTAAGTGATTACGTTTAAGTTTTTTCCCCATTCTTATTGTATATTCCCTTCCTTCATCTTTCAATATTCTGGTTGTAAAAGTTAGTATGTATTATACATCTGAAGAAGCCACTGTGTATTGGCGAAACATTGTCATGTTAACAAAATATAGTGAAAATCAAAAACTGTGAAGTTTCATTTACAATATTATAATGGATTTTTATCAAGTATCGGCCCAATCAATTAGTTAAATAAAATGTTTATTTTCATAACAATCACAACAATACGCTTATACCAATACATCTGACGCCCACGCCTAGCAACGCTGTTGTGTCAGTCGTGTCAGACGCAGTTTTAGGCCTATATTTTATCAGTGTCTGTAGTGTACCGTGTGATGAGGAATTATTTCCAAAGATCCTAATACTACAGACATCGAAAGCGGCTACTGGCGTGTTGTATTGATTGAAAGAAAAATTCATCCGATTCAAATCTCGGAACCATTCGTTTCGCATACTTAATATTATGTAAATCCATTTTTCAATAAGCCCGAGTTCCTCATAAATAACGGCCATGTATCAAGACCGCATTAAACTGTCGTGGAAAACATTTTTTCCTAATCAAAACTCAGCACGCGAGCTGAATTGCCACTCCATTTTATTCGAAGCGATCTTGATAACGGGCATGCCATCTGAAAAATGACGATTAGAAAGCCGAATTAATTCTATTTATATGAATTAATCTATGCACGAAATGAACGGAAAATTGTAGTTATATCTTTGGGAAATCTTGACGCTAGTAGCTTGCAATTGCATTCCATTTTGGGACTCGAGAAACTGCAATGTTTCGGGCGTGGAAAATATATTCAACGAACTGATCGGATTGAACGAAGATAAGATAATTTTTTGTTTGTTTTGGCTTCAAATTCGTGTGAATTAACAATGTAAGATTGGTTTCCTCAACAATTGCGCCTGCTGTGATTTTTAGTGGCATTTTCCCCGAAATAGACTATCGCAGCTTATCAGAAGTCAACAATCAAGTGAGTAGATTTTTTCATTCGTTTGTAGACAACAATTTTCGTGGTTTGTATATATATATATATATATATATATATATATATATATATATATATATATATATGTATATATGTATATATTATATATATATATATATATATATATATATATATATATATATATATATATATATATATATATATAAAATGAAGTGAACTAGGACATTTATTTGAAACTAATCAAACAAACCTCCTAGCGGAGCTGGTTATACGAGTTCACGAAACATCGAAATGCCTCCATATACCTTAGGATGGTGTATGCTAGAAACATTAAGTTGTCTATCACAATCAATGGAAATTATAGACAGTCTGTTTCGCCCTTATTTGGGGCTCATCAGTATCATCTATCCATCGAAAGTGATAACCAACAATATTTCCAACGACGTGATATTTTCCTTCCAGTGACTATATGGCATATAAATATGACATAGCGCCACCAATCGGAAACAAATGAACCACATCCCACAGATAGAAGAAAACATTTCGGCAACGAGAACTCGTACGTCCTGACACCCGAAGGTGGTTACTATAATCGCTAAGCAAGAGTAAAGTTGATACATCCATTCGATGTAATTCAACATTCACACGCCGCAAGTAACAAGCGCTCCAATTTTATACCTTTTACAGGTAGCAAATGAATAGAAAACAGAATTCTTCGTGTTAACGATACACGTTCGTGGCAATAAAATGAAGTGAACTAGGACATTTATTTGAAACTAATCAAACAAACCTCCTAGCGGAGCTGGTTATACGAGTTCACGAAACATCGTTAACACGAAGAATTCTGTTTTCTATTCATTTGCTACCTCGTATAACCAGCTCCGCTAGGAGGTTTGTTTGATTAGTTTCAAATAAATGTCCTAGTTCACTTCATTTTATTGCCACGAACGTGTATCGTTAACACGAAGAATTCTGTTTTCTATTCATTTGCTACCTGTAAAAGGTATAAAATTGGAGCGCTTATTACTTGCGGCGTGTGAATGTTGAATTACATCGAATGGAAGTATCAACTTTACTCTTGCTTAGCGATTATAGTAACCACCTTCGGGTGTCAGGACGTACGAGTTCTCGTTGCCGAAATGTTTTCTTCTATCTGTGGGATGTGGTTCATTTGTTTCCGACTGGTGGCGCTATGTCATATTTATATGCCATATAGTCACTGGAAGGAAAATATAACGTCGTTGGAAATATTTGGTTGATTATCACTTTCGATGGATAGATGATACTGATGAGCCCCAAATAAGGGCGAAACAGACTGTCTATCATTTCCATTGATTGTGATAGACAACTTAATGTTTCTAGCATACACCATCCTAAGGTATATGGAGGCATTTCGATGTTTCGTGAACTCGTATAACCAGCTCCGCTAGGAGGTTTGTTTGATTAGTTTCAAATAAATGTCCTAGTTCACTTCATTTTATTGCTACGAACGTGTATCGTTAACACGAAGAATTCTGTTTTCTATATATATATATATATATATATATATATATATATATATATATATATATATATAAATATATATATATATATATATATATATATATATATATATATATATATATTTATATATATATATATATATATATATATATATATATATATATATATATATATATTTATATATATATAATATATATATATATATATATATATATATATATATATATATATATGTATATAACTTTTTGATAATTATTAGCAATAACAGGCTTCTTGAATCTCAAAAATCTCAATTTTATCAAATAGTTGACGTATCGCCACGACATTCGTGGTTTTTTCAAAACTTTTCAAGAAGCCAAGAATGTCTAGGAGAAACTTTTCAACAAAATCGAGTTATTTGAGATTCAACAAGCCTGTTATTTCTAATAATTATCAAAAAGTTATATATATATATATATATAAATATATATAAATAAATATAGATAAATATATATATATATATATATATATATATATATATATACATTGAAAAAACCACGGAAATTGTTGTCTGCAAACGAATGAAACAATCTACTCACTTGATTGTTGACTTCTGATAAGCTGCGATAGTCTATTTCGGGGAAAATGCCACTAAAAATCACAGCAGGCGCAATTGTTGAGGAAACCAATCTTACATTGTTAATTCAGACGAATTTGAAGCCACGATATTCGTGGTTTTTTCAAAACTTTTCAAAAAGCCACGAATGTCGTGGCGAAACGTCAACTTTTTAACAAAATCGAGTTTTTTGAGATTCAACAAGCCTGTTATTGCTAATAATTATCAAAACGTTAAAAATAGTTCACAGGCAACAACAATTCAAATAAATAATTATATAAATATACATATTATATATATTTCTTTCGTCATGGTACATAATGCTACTCCAGCAGTTTAAAACCAAATGAGCTGAAATTTCGTATCTGTAATGTTTTTGAGGCAGCTCGAAACTATCAAAATTTGGATAAATTTTTAAACAGCCCTAAAAATATATAAAAACATATTTAAACATGGCTTATTATATTCAAGAAATTGCATACCGAAAATTCAGCATTCAAATTGTTTTGTTCCCAATAATGAATATAGTAATAAAAAAACAGGTACATCAAATCAGAAAAATATGCTTTATCACCTTTGAGATTTCACAATTTATTGACGAAACGAAAAATATTAGAATTAAACATATCCTCTGAGAGGATGAATGTCTCACAAAACAATGGAGCCCTAATTTAAAACAACGCATCAAGTCCACATATCCTTTGATAGGAAGCGATATTGTCTGCAAAATAAAAATAAGAACTTATGTAATGAAAATCAAAGATGAGTTTAAAGATAAAGCAAAAAAAATATTAACAATAAAACAAAACTTTTTCGGAAACCGAGAAAAAGTGTCTAATTTTTGTTCGGAGCCGATGCCTGTGCTATATTCAATTTGGTCATATCGATCAATCGATGCTCAGAATAGTAGTCCTCTACAGAGTAAAAAGGTCTATCAAGAAAATAATATTTTGGTTGTATCCCAAAATTGGCCAAGGAAGTTATATAGATTCATCTGGAAGGTGATTGCAAATTTTCTTAGCATTGTAAGTAATGGACTTTTTCATTAATTCTGAGGAAGGAATACGGAGGTGAAAATGATGTCCCGAGGATCTAGTGGAAAACCCGTGCTGTGGCACCGAGGGTACGGCATGAAAATACTTATGAATTAAGCACACAGATTCAAGTAAATATAAACCAGGAAGCGGTAAAATTCTATTTTTCTTGAAATAAGGTTTGCAATGCGCCCTCATTTTCAGAACATACATATAACGAATTGCTCTCTTCTGCAATTTGAGAATGTTATTAAGTTGTGAAGAATTACACGAACCCAGAAGGGAAGACCATAACGAAGATGTGATTCTAATAATGCAAGATAGGCAATTCTTGTAGATACCGTATCTTATTCACTTGAGATTTAATGGCGAAACAGGTCGATGATAATTTTTTTGCACAAGCTGTGAAAACCTGAGATCATTGTCGATAAAGAGACCTAAAAATCTGACAGAATCAACTATTTGTATGGCATGGTTTTGCAGGAATAGTTCCTGGGATTTATCTCTATAAAACGAGACGACGGTTTTATCTACGTTGAAGCAAAGTAAGTTTGCATCAGACCTGGATTTGATCAATCCAAGATCAATTGTCATTTTAGAGTGCAACGTCGAAGAATTTGGATTGCTTCAAGTACCCAATACTCGTATAATACCGAAAAGCGTAACTTCTCCAATGATCCTCAGATACGTAATATATCTGTTCTGTAATTTGAGAATGGTGTCAAGTTGTGAAGAATTACATGAACCCCAGAAGGGAACACCATATATGGAATATGTGTTTACAATAATGAAAAATAGGCAATTCTTGTAGACGCCGTATTTAATTCACTTGATATATATATATATATATATATATATATATATATATATATATATATATATATATATATATATATATATATATATATATATATATATATATATATATATATATATATATATAGATATATATATATATATATATATATATATATATATATATATATATATATATATATATATATATATATATATATATATTTAACGAGGCATATGATAATTTTTTAGCTGAGACATACATATGCTGTGAAAATCTGAGATCATTGTCTATAAGGAGGTCTAAGAACATTACATAATCAACTATTTTAATAGCGTGGTTTTGCAGAAGTAGATCCTGGGAGGTATCTCTATAAAACAATGCGATGGTTTTATCAACATTGAAGCAAAGTAAGTTTGCATCAGACCAGGATTTGATCAATCCGAGATCAATTGTCATTTCAGAGTGCAGCGTCGTAGAGTTTGCATTGCACGTATAATTTCGAAAAGCGTAATTTCTCCACTGATCCTCAGATACGTAATATCTCTGTTCTACAATTTGATATTGGTGTCAAGATGTGAATAATAACATGAACCCCAGAAGGGAAGACCATAACGAAGATGTGATTCCAATAATGCAAAATAGGCAGTTCTTGTAGACGCCGTATCTAATTCCCTTGAGATAGAATTAATGGCAAAACAGATCTATAATTTTTTAGCTGTGACATGCACATGCTATGAAAACCTGAGATCATTGTCGATAAAGAGGCCTAAAAATCTGACAGAATCAACTATTTTTATGGCATGGTTTTGCAGAAATAGTTCCTGAGAGACGGTTTCATCTACACTGAAGCAAAGTAGGTTTGCATAAGACCAGGATTTGATTAATCCAAGATCAATTGTCATTTCAGAGTACAGCGTCGTAGAATTGGTATTGCTCGTATAATCCCGAAAAGCGTAGATTCTCCACTGATCCTCAGATATGTAATATCTCTGTTCTGCTATTTGAGATTGGTGTCAAGATGTGAATACAAACATGAACCCCAGAAGGGAAGACCATAACGAAGATGTAATTCCAATAATGCACAAAATAGGCAATTCTTGCAGACGCCGTATCCAATTCCCTTGAGATGGATTTTATGGCGAAACAGGCCCAAGATAATGCTCTTGTTCCACGTAATGAATAGAGTACTCGCCACTCGCGAAACGAGCGGTTAGGAAATTAGAAAATAGGACGTCTCGCATCTGGTTTACGCCCAATTTCAGAAGGAGAGCGCGGCCTACAACATTAAATCGAGCGCGTGTTTTGTTTGCATTAAGTTTTTATTGCGCGTGAAACGTGAAAGGCGTAAAATTAGTTTTTCCTCACTCGAATGCTGAACTTGAAACGATAATAATAGATCCAAGGACATGTAAAGAAAATCCCGAATGAATTTAATAATAGATTTGATGCTGGAAAGAAGAGAGCTGAGAGGGCGCTTGGAATCGAGTTATATTTGCAATTTCCTTTGTTCTTCGAGGGATCGCGTGTTCGCCCGCTTCAACAGATGATGAAATTTCGCGGTATTGAGATTATGACGGAGATTGATTCAAGAAATGCACGTAAATATGGAGGATCGGGCATTATGCCTATTCAAAATGTCATATGAGGAGAAAAGTTCATGTGAGCATCGATCCTCAAGGCCTTTATTTTTGAGATTATTTATTTATTTGTATAATAAAAAAAAACAAATTCAAATGAAAAAAAATCTCAAAAATAAAGGCCATACACAATAGAGTTGGTGGACGAATATGTATACTTGGGTCAGAAATTGCCAATGGCAGAACCAACACAAAGAACCGAGATAAGCAGAAGAACAGCATTGGCATGGCAGCATTCAGCAAGCTGAGCCAAGTGTTTAAATCAAAGACCCCTCAACATTTCAAGACGAAGGTCTTCAATCAATGTGTTCTCTCAACACTCACCTATGCTTAAGAGACCTGGGTATTAACAAAAACAAACATGGAAACACTAAAAAACCCAAAGGAAAATGGAAAGGGCAATGCTTGGCATACGACTACAAGATAGAAAGACCAACGAATGGACAAGAAGAAAAACTAAAGTGGCTGACGTAGCTGAACGAATAGCACAATTAAAATGGCAATGTGCCCGACACTTGGCAAGAAGGGAGGACAAAAGATGAGTAGAAAAGTGATAGAGTGGAGACCCATGACAGGGAAAAGAAACCGCGGTTGACTCCGAGCCCGATGGAAGGACGACATAGTAGAAACAGCAGGAACCCGGTGAATCCAAGCAGCAGCAGATAGCACAGTATGGAGAGGCCAAGGGGAGGCGTACATTCAGAAATGGATATAAGAATGCTGGTGATGATGGCGATGATGATTATTTATTTAATTTGGGGTTATGTTGCACTGCGTGCGACCTTGAGGTATATTGTACCCCCTCATCAGAGAGCCGTTTTCTGTACTACCTACAGTTCGCCTGCTAGTTCCAGAGTATGAACTCCAATATCTGGGAAGGCTTCAAGGAAGTTATGTCCTCACTCCTACCTGACCAAAGCATTCCTTTCGTTGGCTTGCACTGGCGAGGCATTCTGTTGCCAGGTGGACAGGAATTTCCTCCGCCTCCGTCCAGAACCTACACTTTCTTCGGTTTCTGCCCCCCTTTTCTCATCAGATGCTTCCTGAGGCGACAGTTTCCTGTAAGGAAGCCAGTGAGGAGGTGTTATTTATTCTAACTGAGATCCAGATATTCTTTGGATCTTGGAGTTTTAAAGTTCCGAAGGAGCTTTTTGCGGTGATTCATCTTTGGAAGATATTTTTGAGATACAGGTTGTTGAAAATTTCATTTTATTTTGTTATTTGTAAATAATTTTTGAAATAATGTTGATATTTGGACGAAACTTGGTATTTGGGAATTTTTTGATGTGAAAAATTTAAATTTGATCTTAGTTTTGTTCTTAATTGTAGGGAGCGCCACATACAAGCCTATTTCTCTTTTTGGAATTCTAGAAGAAGAATCGATTCGTTAAAAATATATGCTTATCGAAAGTCGATACAGGCAGCTGTTTTCGAGATATTTGGATTTAAATTAATAGATGCATCATATCTTCTTCTCAATGATTCACTCACTCTTCGAAAATAAAAGTATCAATTAGATAGGATGTTTATCCTGTAATGTTTCTCAGTTTTGGAAAGTTTCAAGTAGGCTAGAAAGTTAATTGAATTATTTTTTCTGCTGTCATGCTCATTATAAATATTCAACATTCATTCTGTAAACTATGGGACACTTATTAAACAACACCCTGTATATGAACCACATACACCAGGACAATCATTTGAAAATTCTAAGATAATTCCCCAGGTGGATCTGACTGTTTGAGTTGTGACACCATAATATTCCCATTTATCCGCAGAGCGGTGAAAGTGAGCGTGGTAATCATGCAGAATGCATCATTTCAACCGGTACGCCCATATTTCAGTGGGAATCAGTGGTATGTAAACGCGCAGTAAGTTCATCTGCGAAGAAGATTCGCCAAAAGCAATTTTCCATATTTCGACTGCTAATGCAAAATTTAATGCTCTTATTTTCTTACTAAATGAAAATCGTTGATCATAATATGAACTACGTGGAGTTTTCCTAGAATAAACTTATATTGAAAATTACTACAGATGCTGAGCCGCTTTTTGAGAACTGTAACTACAATAATACTAAAAATTTGATTGATTTTACTAATATAGATCGTGAATTTTCACTTTCGAACTTAAATCGGAGTATCTGCCAAAACACTAATCATCGAAGAAACCTACCATACTCAGATATAAAAAAGTCGCCTGGAGTACACTTCTCTTAACACAAGCCATATTGCCTTAGAGGAAGTAACAACAGTCTGTCCCTGAAAGATGTTATTCGAGCTATAAACACTTTTTTCCGTACCTTTGAGAATACCGGTAGTTATGTTAAAGATGCGTAGTTTTCAACTAAATTCAATGACCTTCTTCCCGTATCCGGATTAAGACTGCCTTTTCCACATCAACGACAAAATAAATTCAGTGAAAACTGCCCTATAAGCCAGCGGTTCTCAAACTTTCATGATTCGCTGCCCAATTTTCATCTCGAGCCCTCGCATGCAATAAAATATAAACAATAATAATGTATTTTGAGATTTTCGGGTATGAACCTAGAGTAAAGAAAGTCTTTTGTTTTCTTCGTGTGTGTATATTTTTCTTTCGATCCGTTTATCAATTTTTTTTAAATTATATTCTCTCTTGGATATGTTAAGACCTAAAATGAAAATGAAATTATTTTCTTTTGTATGTATGTGTGTACTTTCTTTTCAATCACTTAATCAATTTTTTTAAATAATAGTTTCTTTTAGATATGCTCCTGCCCCCCTAGGGTGAAAAAACGCTGCGCTAAGCAATCACGAACGTCTGGGTAGGATGACGACGGAATCAGCTACAGGATTCAAAATCTCACAGGAAATATCATCAAACCTCAAACTATATTCCTCTATGCAGACAACTTTTGATTTACATCAGTCGGTGTAACTGTCGAAACATAAATGGAATCTCTTTGTCGACGAATTCTAGATATATTTATTGCTGTATGAAAATCCAATCCATTGTTGTTTTTGAGTATTAATTATTTTAACCGTTACCGCTTTCTAACCTCTAATATTCATAAATTCTTCGAATTGTCATCCTGTCATCTGTCCTACAGATAATACCTGGAAGTAGTAATTGCGTTGCGTTCCTTTAATACAGTAATAGCAGACTTCAATCTTATGTCAGCATTAATAATCAGTTATTCATATCATATATATATATATATATATATATATATATATATATATATATATATATATATATATATATATATATATACATATATATATATATATATATATATATATATATTTCATTATATCTATCTTGACCATTAACTTTTCATGTACTTTGTATTCTTCGATTGGTTTCAAAGAAAATACAAATATTTTGGGTTTTTATATTTTATTTAGAATTTATTTGTAATATTTATGTTTTAATAAAGTTTTATAATGTTTCAAATGACCAAATACTCTTCTTATTTTGATGTTTTATACTCTCAAAGTGTTTATAACAATCTAAAAGTTCGATTTTGTATCTTCATACAGAAATATTGAACACTCTTATATTCCAAATAATCATTTGACCTCTCAACCATTCTTGACTATTCTGTAATTCTAAGACAACAGAGTCATCATTTTGATCATTAATGTATTTCCTAATAAATCAAGATCCTAGAGGGAAAAAATAATCACTGTAAACTATAGAAACGAAACACTCCATTTAAATTGGATAATTATGGAGTGATCCATAATTAACGCATTTTGCGCATAGTGCAAATTGTTATCTTTTTATTGGACATAATTAATTTAATTGGCAGCTGAAATTAATTAACTAAATTACGTGTATCGAATTTTTTATTTGTTCGACCCTTTCACTTTAAATCTCCTTTAAATTAATCATGTATTAATGAGACGAGGCAGTTTTTATGTGTGACAATTTTTTTCACGATAATGAATCGCAAAAAAACGATATGTCGTCCTTTTTTGTATGGAAGACTTTCGGTGTTTATTGAATCTAGTGGCCAATGATCGACCAGTCTGACATAGTAAAAATAGGACATATCAATATGAAAATGCAAGAATTTGTGATGTCTTCGTCGTTGAAAAAATATTCTGCAAGTTAATTATTTTGTTATAATATTATTTTGATATTTTATTTAAGTATTACAATCATATGTTTGGCCCTTACGGTAATAGTTGACTCATAGAAATCACGTAATGATCGACAAGTTATATGGAGCCTCCTCGGAATACAGCAACAGATGGTTGTCGGCAAGCCGTGAAAGATAATATTAAAATAGAACATGATTTATACATAGAGATATTACAGATAGAGTAGGCATGCCATAGGCCCTCGTACAAGCGAGAACGTCCTACGGACAGAAAGAGAAAGACAATCGTTTAGGTATTGCCGTCTCTCTCTTTCACAGCGTAATGCGCATGCGTGAGTCCTGATTCAACAACTATTTATCGAGGTATAGGTTAAAACACGCATTTTGTCGTTGCCGTTGAACCGCTTGAATCAGGACTCACGCATGCGCGTTGCGCAGTGAAAGAGAGAGACAGCAATACCAATTTCATTCTCTTTCTCTTTTTATCCGCAAGACGCCTCCCACTTATATGCATGCCTACTCTATCTGTATTATCTCTATGGATTTATATCATTGACGAGATGCTAAGATTACTGATTTTCCCACAGAAAATGTACAATGCTCACAATAACACACAAAACTTGCCATTCTCCTTCCAGGTTTTCTAAACAATATGAACTTGAGAATTTTTTGAATATAGTGATTTTTATAAAGTTTTTCGAGAACAACTATAAGAGTTCAATATATCGGAACAATTTACTTATTTGTTTTTGTTTGAAATTATACGTGAGTTATAATGTCTCATTTTTGCAATGAAAATTCGAGCAATGAAAGCTTGGAGAAATACAAACTTGGAAAAGTAAGATAATAAAATTGTATAACAAGTATTTACTGTTTACATACATTTAATGTAGATGTGATTCGAGTTGTTACTATCTACATTTATTACAGTAACATAATACTGAAATCATATACTCAGCGACAAAAAAGTAGTAATACCAGAGGAGAAGAAAAATCGAAAAACAACAACACAGTATGAAGAAAATACGTGAGGAACTTCATTCCTGACGAGGTTCCCAGGACGCACACGTTTTATTATTTGAATTGAGGAGGCAGATACTTGGCGAAAATTAATAAATATCTTCATAAATAAAATATATATATATATATATATATATATATATATATATATATATATATATATATATATATATATATATATATATATAGTAAACTTTGACATTTCAAGTATGACGAGTTTCGGTAAACTATACCATCTTCAGGTACAAATTTTCAGACTTACTATTTCTATCCTATTTCAGTTACATTTATGAAAATATACTACACTAGCGGGACCCGTCGCGGCTTTGCCCGCGTATCCATATATGTATACGTATGAATTTATTAAGATATAGTTCATATTCGTAATTGGGAAAATTCATATTTTAATAATTTTTTTTTAAACACGTACTCGTGGCGCTTTATGGTTTTCGAGCATGGTGAAGACAATTAAAAAAAGGATAAAATTTATTCAAATTTTTTCGAAAGTCGATTATTTTGCCAGAAATAGCCAATAAAAAAACAGACTCACTCCTTTTTCACCCCTAAATGATGGGATTTCAAAAAACTGAGAAACTACTTTCTAAAGTTAATTTTACTTAATATTTTCGTGAAAGAGCGGGATCACTAAGTCCATTATTTTGCGAGATTCAGCCAAAAATAGCCAATATACGAAAAACACATTTCATCCTCTTTCAACCCCTAAATGATACAACATCAAAAAATGCAGAAAATGGTTTTTTAATAAAATTATAAGGAACATTGTAGTGGAAGAACGGAATCGCTAAGTCGATTATTTTGCCGGAAATAGCCAATATAAAAAAAACAGACTTCAAAAAACTGAGAAACTACTTTCTAGAGTTCATTTTACTTAACATTTTAGTGGAAGAACGGGATCGCTAAGTCCATTTTTTTGCGAGAAACATCAAAAAACACGTTTTACCCTTTTTCAACCCCTTAACGGCGGAATTTTAAAAAACCCCGTCTTAGTGGGAATCTACATGATCAGATTTAACTTCCCACCAACCCACCAAATTTCAGAAATTTAAAAAATATGGTTTTTGCTGTAGACTGGATTCAATTTTTCGGCTTGTATTATATATATATATATATATATATATATATATATATATATATATATATATATATATATATATATATATATATAGATATTTCATTAATTAGGATGGAATAGAATTGACAAAAATCAAGTAATAGTACCCAGTCCGAGTAAAGATGAAGTTAATTTTTAAAAATATTCTCAATGTGAATTATACTTTATTCTAATGGGAGAGAACCCGGAGACACTTAAGATTTCAAGAATACTCAATTTGGCATAAAAATTTGATTGGACCAGTCGAAGTTTTCGTAGAATTGATTCATGTGTAAAAATATTTGTTTTGATATGCATACATGAGATCACCACTACCCAAAATTGACATCATGGTTAGATATAACAAGTTTTGCATGAAAAACTACCTCGACTGGTTTTGTGGGCGTCTTTCTCGATTACAGCTCATTTGCCAGTATAAGTTGTCTGAATACTTGGAGGAACTACTCTAAAATCATAACACTTCGACTAACATTCACAACCATATTCTGAACTCTACGACAATCTTTACCATCATTAGAATCATTGATTATCTTAACCTCCTTCATATTTACATGCCTAAATTACATTTTATACGAAGTTGAATAAGAAAGACCTTAATTCACTTAATTGAAGTGAAACTTCCTAGGCCGAGATTCGATAATCGAGAAGTGCAAGTGAATTGAGAGTGACGCGTCATATTTAGCCACATTTCGTTACACGAGAGAGAAGAAAGATATGAGAGAAAGTAGAGCAAAAGAGAGCGACATATACGGGACCATATACAAATCGATAGAATAGGATAGAGTCGCACATGCGCGCATTGTACATGTACACCTCTGATGCTTCATATGACTAACATATGAACAGAACAACACCACCATATATTGACCTTGGACCGAATGGCAAGTAATTAGCAAAAAAGTCGACCGCAGCCGCATTCCCCCAAATATAGGAGAATTAGATTTTTTATTATAAATGTAAATGTCAGGAATTAATTAAGTAAAGCCAGGGTTAAAGAAAGTTGCAAAATCTTATAACTTCCAAAAATTAAATGATTTAGATAGAAAGCAAAATGTACCCCATCCCCAGAAAGAATAATAATCGTATTTTTATTGATTGATTGATTGACTTGTACGTTGTGTTATTTAAAGTCTCACTTCTATCTCTTGTTCGTTGTTCGGTGCTGCACGCGTAACTTTTTTTCAATAAAGTCCCCAACGCAAGATGATTTCCATGCAGATTAAAGACAATTTCATTAAGTAAATTCAATGAACTGTATACTGAAGAGACAGTTTCATTAAGTAGATTTAATGAACTGTATACTGAAAAGACAGTTTCATTAAGTAGATTTAATAGCTTATACTAAGTTCACACCTACAGCTCTGATCAAGTGCAAAAGAATTTCTATATACAATTTCAGTACATAGTAGATTAATATTCGGCGTACTTCTTCTTCCTTCTCAGAGGTAACATATCTTGCCACTTCGTAAAATAAAGTTTTCTCCTACAAAAACGCCCTTTGAAGTTGCATTTATTTCTGTTATAATCAATGAAATTACTCTAGATCAGTGATTCCCAAATAGTGGTCCGCGGCCCCAGTTCAAGGGGGTCCGCGAAAGTGAGAGCAAAGAAACAAACAAAAATTTTTACTAGTAATAGAACGAGAATATTGAAATTTATTTTTCATTTTTCACTTTTATATTATTTGTTGATTTTACCTTGTCGTATACGACTCTGGATTTCTTCGTCAATGAATTATTCCCAACTTTGGCTGCATTTTCTATGATATTCTTGGGTAAATTCATTTTCATTTCCATTATTTCTATAAGACTATTAAGGTCAGGCCACACATATCCGCACCGTGTCCGCACCGAGTGACGGCCGTGCCACGGCTGTGTGTCGGCCAAGAAGTTCAAAGCCACACATTTCCGTCACACGGCCGCATGACGGCCGTACTACGAGCGCGGTCGGTATTAGAAAAATTTGTAGAATGTTATTAAAAATAAATTTTAATTGATATATAATGCAAATTAAGACGCAGACACGAGATTATATGAGACTTTCGAGATAACTGTAAGAACGCCAAAATGAAGGTATATACCTACAAAAATTCAACTTATTATTTATCATTCCGAGGTTGATCGCTCAAGTGACTGCACTATTTACTATTGTCTGTATTTTAAAATTAGATTGTAATACTCTTCTGTTGAATGCGGTACCTTATTATTTCAAAATAGTGAAACTTAAGCGAAGTGTCGTTTTATTTTGAAGTTTAAATCTCAGTGATTAATTATTGATGCCAACATCCTAATTTAATAAATAGTTAAACATATCATAATTATACCACTAAAATGACGCATGTGGAAACAAAAACAACTTATCTTGATAATTGTTGAATGGGCACAGTATCAAGTTTGAAAAAATGGTAGTAGTTTCAAACTGGGCTGACAAAAAATATATTGACTAATATTCACAAACTTCGGAAACAAGAACTATAAAACAATGTAGTACTCTTTCTTCGTCGTTGTATACTCGCAATATAGATGTAAAGAAAAAACTGTCCTCTCCTTGTTGATTTTTCTTCTTATAAGAAAAAACTACTGGGATGATAATGGGGCAATTGGGGGTGGATCCATTGGAACTTTGTCATTCATTCGAAAACACCCGAATTTTTCAATGCTATCGATTTTTCTAGGGTGAACAGAAAAATTGACCACCGACCAGCTACGCTCTGGTCTCCATTTCTACTATATGCCGAGAATCCATCGGAGAACGCACCGTGTCCGTCAAAAAGTAAAACATGAACTATCTCGCAAGGTGCGGACTCGGTGCGGACACGGTGCGGACGCGGTGCGGGCACGGTGCGGAGATGTGAAGACAGCCCCATAAGAATGCACGGGGCTATTCTTCACCGAGACACGGCCGTGATACGGCCGTGTGTCGGTGCGGACACGGTGCGGACATGTGTGGCTCAAGCTTTAGCAGCAATGACATTCACTAAATATGATGACAAAAATATTCACAAACGTCAAAATATCAACAAATGACATGCCTACTATGAGAATGAAAATGGATAGGAGCAATAAACCGATTTCAAAATCGATTTTTTATTATAATAAAATAAAGAATAAAGTATAAAATTTAAAATAAAAAACACTTGGCTTATGTTTCACTATATAAAAATATTTAGATACTGTATTTAGCAGTAACGAATAGTCGACATGTTTCGAGTTATGAACTCATTATCAAGACTGACTACAGGAGAGTATTACATCTGATTTTATAAAACAGACAAAAACAAAGGTGATACCTGAAAATCAATTCGTTCGTTTACAAGGGGTAATTGACTATTATGGGCGGAACTTATTTCGAGAATTTCAAGAAGGTCAAGGCGCTTTCCTTTGTTACCTGAATGTAACAATTGGGTTTTGTTGAAATCCAGGAAGTGATTGAATTTTATACAATGTTCAGAGAAGCCAGTGGTATTTTTATTTTGTAAAATTGTTTTATGTTCTTCAACAGGAATGTTCATATTCCTTCCTGTTTGTCCGATAAAGAGAGCATTCGTCGCAAAATATTTTGTAAACACCACTGTTTTCTCCGATGTTAGATTTTTCTTCATTATTGACCAAGAATGACTTCAAGTTTCTTTTATTTGTACAAATTGTTTTAACGTTATTTTCGAAAATAACGTTAAAACTATTAATACCAATGAAAGAGTTTGTCAAGTTTGGAAACTAGTTGAGCTCATTAACTTTATTGAAGCCTGTCCGTTAATTTCCCGAAATTCGAAACAATATGTAAAGAAACTGGCAGTGACTATTTTCAGAATTTTTACTCCATTTTTCGAACTCCGTGATGAAGTGGGGTTATTTATAAGTGACAAGAAACTGGAAGGACTTCTTAATGATTTTCCTTGGTTATGTCAACTAATTTCAAATATAAGACCTAATTTTGAACAAGCAGTTCGCGAAAAAATTAAATTTCATTGTGCACAATTACGCCAATAAATAATTTTTTCTAAAACTCGTTTGGTTCTTCATATATGAAATTTTGTTTCATGTTTTATTTTGAAAATTTTTATAATTTGTTTTAAATAATATGTCCTTTCTTTTTTTATATACCTATGATTTTATTAATTTTCATTCTATTTTATATTTTTTAATTTTTAAGTTGAAATAAGAATTTGTAATGATGCTGATAAATAAGATTATCATTAGATATATGTATTTTATTCTCTTTGTTTGGTGGGATCCGCCAAAATTGGTTTGTAATTTGGGAATCCGGGAGTTAAAGTAATTTGGGATCCACTGCTCTAGATTAAGATTCAAATCATGTAACTAAGTGATACTATTGGTACGTGAATTAAATCGCTAGTGTGCCTACAGTGTGTCAACGGTTGTAGATCGTCTACAATGCAGGAATTCCAATGAAAATATTCGTGCTTCTCTTCATTCTATGTTGTCTAAAATCAAACTGGCAGCCCTAATTATGTCCCTATTTCTGTTCGTAATCCAGAGATACGAATCCGCCTCGATTTTTCGATATCATTATGCAAATGAATCCACTTTATCACTGATTCAATTTATCAAATTACAACGCACTATTATATTTCAGAGGTGTTCAAGATTGTTATCCAACAATTGATTATCTAATCAATACATCGTTGAGAGCATCAATTGATTTTATCCATATGTACTAAACTGAAATTAGTTATATATTCTTACCAATTTCGTCTAGAAAGAAGATGACATCTTACCTGCAATGAAAAAAGTATTATTAGTTTAGCAATAATTGATAGTTGATTGGGTTTTACCCGTAACAAGTGTTATATAAAATTCCGAATTGTCTGCTTCAGAGTTAATAAAAAAATAATACAAAATAAAAATAAACAAGAAAATGAAAGAAATCCTCTATTATTATTGAATTGATTTGGCATTTACTTTGTGGAAGCTCGTACTCATGACTTTATAAAGAAACAAATACTAACTTTTCACAGGTTGAAATAAATTAATAATTAATTTATTATTATTGAAAATAAAGCTGCACTGAAAAATTTGAAAAATGTTTATTACATTTTTTATTTTTGATGCCGAAATGATGTACCTAAGAAACTAATCGGTTAAAATTCAATCGAATAAACAAAAATTGAAGCCTACTAATACAAAGTATAAGAAATAATTAATATCAAAAAACACAACCGTGCAAAAAACGAAAAAACATAAAACTGAGTACAAAATGCACTAGTTGACTAAGCAAAAATTTATAATGCTTCCTAGGTTTTTTAAAGCTACTATTGATCTATTGAAATAATGTTAAAAATAACATTATCCCATTCTGGAAGTCTGGTCACTGCCAATATAATAAACACAGGGGGTAATTAATGTATCCTTATAGACAGAAATACTGCACGTACTAAATACGGGATTGGTTTATTACGGAAATTATGGTTTCTTTTACAATTAATTTTGTATTATAGAGTCTTATTTCAAATCACGTCTACATTATGAGAGAATATGTAAGAAAGAATGGACGATTGAAATAATTGGTTCAACAATGTGTAGATTTTCATTATGAATGGATTAATAAGTAACAATTATAAGAACAAAACGTTAGATAGTAATTTAATTTTAAAAAAATTCTGAGTAATTGAATGATAAAAAATTGAAGAACGGTAATGAAATGTTAATTAATAATTATATAATAAACTGTATTCTGAAAATACAGATTTTAATATTAATTATTATAAAAATATGAACTAATTGATAATGAACTCAATCTGTACATTCAACTTTAGAAATGATTAGTTTGTGTCTCGAAAAAAGTACATCGATAGAGGTATCGCATCCTGCAGATTTTGCACAAAATGAAATTAATTATAAAGTTAAAATCATAACAACATTCTCAAAGACCTTCATATGCTTCTGTAGAAGATCTCAGATTGAGAGTATTATTACTTTGTTTTGAAAAACCACTTGAAAACTAAGCATCCTCGCGTTAGACGTTCATGGGTTCATAGGCGTGCAGGCTTTACAGGCGTACAGGGTTCATAAGCGGATCTATAATTTCAAGAATCGAGGTTCATAGGCGTTCTGGGTTTACACGCGTTCAGGGTTCATAGGCGGATCTACATTTTTAAATATCGAGGTTCATAGGCGTTCAGGGTTCAAAGGAGGATCTACATTTTCAAATATCGAGGTTCATAGGCGCGCAGGGTTCACAGGCGTACGCAGTTCATAGGCGGAGCTATATTTTCACTAATCGAGGTTCATAGGCATTCAGGGATCACAGGCGTTCAGGATTCATAGGCGGATCTACATTTTCAAATATCGAGGTTCATAGGCGTGCAGTGTTTACAGGCGTACGAACTTCATAGGCGGAGCTATATTTTCACTAATCGAGGTTCATAGGCGTTCAGGGATCACAGGCGATTAGGGTTCATAGGCGGATCTACATTTTTAAATATCGAGGTTCATAGGCGCGCAGGGTTCACGGGCGTACGAAGTTCATAGGTTTATAGGCGGTTTCAAGGTTTATAGGCGGATCTACATTTTTGAATATCGGGGTTCATAATCATGCTGGGTTCAAAAGCGTAGGCAGGTACAGGGTTCATAGACGGATCTACATTTTTTGGATCGGGATCTATATTTTCATGACCTCTGATTTAATACTAACGTAATATCATCCATTTCAGATGAAGAATTTGCGCTGGTTTTGAATTGTTTGATAATCAATTAATTGTATTTAATAATTGAAAGTTGAAGTTGGAAGTTCACAAATTCAATATACATGTTCATAATTATAATTTCTTCAAATGGGACATTTTCTTGCCGATTAATCAAAAATACAGGGTACTTTATGAGAGGTCTTGACTTTAGTTGAAATAGTAACACGATAATTCTGGACAGTTGGCCAAGGTGGTGGCTTTGATTTTTTTAAACGCTATTTCCGCTAGAAATTATACGAGAAACTATACGAAATAAAGGTAGGTATAGTAGGTACGGCTGCCTTAACAACTCGCAATTTAAGCACGGCAAAGTGGAACAAAACGAGAACATGCAAGTGTTCGACGAGACATATTTACGGGTCTCCTGAGCGAAATTCTTTGTTCGAGCTGAATTGCCAGCCATCTGCTCCGGGTTGATAACTCACTCGATCCGAAGGAGTTGTTTGATAAGGACAAATATTTATTGGGTCCGCGCAAATGCTCCTGGTTTGGGCGTGGACTCTAATTGCGGCCTACACTTTATCGCCAAAGTCATTCTACCCAAAAATCGCCACGGTTCTTTCGATCCACAGTATATTGAGCGTTTGTGAAGGGGACAAATATTTGATGGAAATCGTCTTAAACCTTTCGCTCACACATTTTTTTTTTCAAGATAAAAATCTGAAATTAGGAAGACTTACTCTTTTATTTTATTACAATTTTTTGGTGTACTCGAAAAATGTTATGTCATCCATTTTAGGGAGTTTGATATGTACAATATACTGTACATTGTGAATAAACGGTATATATGACTTGTAAAATATATTGCACATTTTGAACAAGTGGTAGTATATTTGCTATTTTGTAAAATGAAATTGAAAACCAACATAAGGTTACAACTGATCATTTATTTGTATGATATATCAAAAAACAATTTTGTTTTTTTGAAATGCATAAATGTACATTGCAATGAAATTTTTTTCACACGCATCAGCAGATATTCGTCATTTCAAACCTCCCTAACGGTTTATAATACGATAATCAAACCTCACTTTGATTACTGCCCTTCCTTATTATTTCTTCTCAATTCAAACTGCATCTCATCATTGTAGAAACTGCAAAATAGAGGAATGAAAAATAGGTACACTCCCATAATATATATTCTGCAGGTTCTTGATTCGCTATCACTTAAGCACAGATTTTTTAATTTTTCTATGATTTTTATTTTCAAAATAGTAGCAGGAAAACTTCCTACCTACTTCAATCAATTCATCATTTATCAAAATGAAATTCATGATTATCCTACAAGGGAAACATGAGTTTTTATGTGACGAGAACAAACTACACGAGATCAATTAATTCACTATTCCACCGAGGACTCATTGAATACAACAAGCTTCCAAAAGACATTCTAAGTTGCAGTTCTATCATACATTTCAAAAAATTACTTATAGATTACCTAAAATCAAAATATATCTAAATCAGCTTGGGGTTTATTTACCACGTCTGCACCATTTCTCTTTTATTTTTGGTAATATGTAAGATAATATAATTTTCATTTGTTTTCTTTTTCATTACCATTTCATGTTCTTTCTTAGCAAATTTTCTACTAGAACGTTATTATTGTTAAGATGTAACATTTATATATTGTATTTTACTTTACTTTAGTTTTACTTTACTTTTATATATTGTATATTACTTTACTTTACTCTTACGAAATATCGATCTGTAGCTTTTATATTCTCCTTCTACATCCCGTTCAATTCCATTATCGACAATGTTTATACAGTTCCTTCTGCGTCAGCCCGGTAGAGATACTGTATAAATAAATCCGATGTTTCCCCTCGCCCAGTCGAATTGTTTGTTATTTTGTATGAACATAGTTGAGGCCATCAACGTGTCGCGCTACACGAGATTACATTGTCAGCGTATTGTGATAGTTCCCGTGTTTGTTTTCATATCGAAGTTTTACGATCTCAAATTATCTATAAGGTGCAGCAGATTTTGTTAATTTGAGAATGCGAACTGTATGCGATATTGAAATGATATGCGAGGTAACTGGATAGCTGCGTCAGATAAGAAGAGCAAATAACGTCGGAGTATCACTGAGTCGATTGAAAAATAATTATAAATAATTCGATACTTCCACCGTTCTCACACATGTTCATGCGTTCTCGATACGTTTCCAATAACTATTTAATTAAATAATCTGTAATTTTTTCTCTCAGTTGTTTTTAAACCAGCGTGTTTGAGGTACTCGGAACTTCTTTAAACGACAAAATATTCAAACTTGAATCTTTCTCATTTCTATTCATACGATGCAACAACATTCAAATTAACATAGGGATATCCGAATATATCGCCAAGTTAGGTGACGTTTCCGGTGTCTCAAAATTCGCCGTCAGGGTCAAGGTAGTGCAATTTTAATTTCTGTAATTTGGTATTCCGATATAAATTGGTCGTTTTGATTGGTACGTGCCGTCTGCATGCCAAAGTACTTGACAGGATGCGAGATGTTTCAGCTTCTACCTATGAGAGTAGATATTAGGTGAATAAATATGTACCTAATAGGAATTTTGCGGCATATAAGCAAAGCATATTTCCGTTTCAGAATGTTTCCTTCAATGTGGTAAATATATTTCATCCTTCACAACTTATACGATGAGTAGGTAATAACTGATAGAAAACTTTTTTTTTGTTATATATTCTTACAAAATAATTAATAATAATTTATACAATGAAGCATTGGAATGAGGACCAAATTTTAAATTATTCTTAATCGCATGTTACACACCACACACTCGGCGAATGAAATATGGGCCTAAAACTGTGTCCGATATGCATTGCGTGGCTTGCGCATCAGCTGTATTCGTATTGAAGTTATTGTATAAATGAAGAACGAATTTGAACGTGTTTCAGTAGAAGTTGAGAAGAGCGATGATGTAGTCAGGAAATTATCGTTCTGATGACTTCGATTCAATAATTTACAACTATAATCCAGCAAAATCTACAAGATACAATTTCACTAGAGATGCAGTTTCGATACATTCCCTAAAAATTGAATCACAAATTTATGTGTACTTTTTCAGTTACAACAAAGTAATCATAAATAGGATTGACTGTACTAATTGGGTTCCAATTAGTTGAAATTTTCAAAATATATATGCATTGCGTGGTGATTTTTTTTCGAGAATGAGTAATAATTTTTAGTCGTATTTTATATAAATATATATATATATATATATATATATATATATATATATATATATATATATATATATATATATATATGTATATTTATATATATATATATATATATATATATATATATATATATATATATATATATATATATATATATATATATATATATATATATATATATAATTCTCGTGTCACGGTGTTAGAAGTTGAACTCCGAAATGGCTCGACCGATTCTCATGAAATTTTGTGTGCATATCGGGTAGGTCTGAGAATCGGCCAACATCTATTTTTTATCCTCCTAAATGTTAAGGGTGGTCCACCACTAATTTTTTATTTTTCAGACAACATTTTCTGTTCTATTTTTTTTATGATACAGCATTCAAGAATAAATGCAACTCTAAATTTTCACCCCTTCACGATCAACCCCTATTTTTATTTGTTAAACTTCTCCGAAATGGCTCGGCCGATTCTCATGAAATTTTGTGTGCATATCGGTTAGGTCTGAGAATCGGACAAAAAAATCGCCCTAAATGTTGCTCCTTAATTATTAATTTTTTTTATTTTTCAGACAAAATTTTTTTGTTCTATTTTTTTATGATACAGCATTCAAAAATACATACAACCTTAAATTTTCACCCATCTACGATCAACCACTTTTGTTGATTATAAACTTTAATTTTTTTGGAATCGCAATTTTAATTTTTTTTAATTTTATCCACAGATCCACCATAGAGTTGCAAGATGGCCATCGAAAATAACAATAGTCGGTCTGAGAATAGGTCGTAATATATTTTCATACCCCTAAGTGATTAGGGTGGTCCACCCCAATCATTTTTATAAATTTTTTGGACAAAATTATTAATTTTTATTTTTTTATGATGTTGCATTAAAAAAGAGATACATTTCTAAATTTTCACCCTTCTATCAACAACCCATATTTTTCAATTGCCATTTTAATAATTTAAATAACGTTTGCCGGGTCAGATAGATTGATATGATAGATAGATTGTTAAATAGATAGATAGATAACTATCTAGAAAGATAGATAAAAATTATTTATATGGCAGAACAACGTTTGCTGGGTCAGCTAGTATATATATATATATATATATATATATATATATATATATATATATATATATATATATATATATATATATATATATATATATATATATGTTCAGAAAGATTTCCGCGGTCGGAAGTATTTGAAAAACTTGGTTCACGGAATGAACCGCGTGAAAGATTTGAAAAATCTCAATCTCAGAGATTTTTCAAATCTTTCAAGCGGTTCATTCCGTGAACCAAGTTTTTCATATATATATATATATATATATATATATATATATATATATATATATATATATATATATATATATATATATATATATATATGTGTGTGAAGAACAGAAAGAGAAAAAACGTACATTTAATACTCATTTTGAAATTTAACAGTGAATTGACTGTTTTGAATTGATATAATTGCTGAATATCTTTCGTACAATACTTTTCTTACCCGTTCAATCGTTGAACTGTGTAATTTAATATCTTGTTTTAAGGTCAAAAGAGTTACAATGTATTTTCGCTTATCGTATCGAATGAACTTAGTTATTCATAAAATGCATACTTGTTTGTAGAAATCATATCAGTGCTTGACGATTTTGAGATAACTTATCTCAAGTCGCTTGTTCGCGAAATTCTATTTACTAAACTAATTTAACTATTTATAAACCTTTTACATATGCTTCATGTTTACAGCTTATATCTCATAGTCATAGCCAACAGAGGTGTCAGATTGGGAAGGATGTTATATAAACATGCTGTTTCTCGAAAGAAATATATTGGATATCGATATCATTCGAACAAAACGTTTATTAAAGCAAGAAATGCGTAAGTTACATAATTATCGAAACAGATTTCAACCTGCAACTGAAAAGACCAAACAACTTGAGATTCTAAAGCTACGGTTCTAGCGGAGGAACATTTGAGGAACATATTGTTGCTAAATGTTTCTCTTTGTTGCCATATGTAGAAACTTATGGCAACATACGTAAATTTCTTGTTTCCACTGAAGCAACTAAAATTGTTGCATATTGTTTAGTAGAAATAATAAACATTTGTTGCCGAAACATAAAGTAATTTTAAGGAACATTTTCTAATATTTACGGAAACAAGCAACAGCAACAAAAATGTTCCTCGATGTTCCTCCGATGGAACCGTAGCTATATATTTGTTCGTTTTGCAACACGGATTTGTTTACACTTGTTTCCTATTTTCTTTTGAAGTTTACCGCCCAAAATGGAAATCGGCGACAAGTAGGAACAGTCAACATTTGTTGCCGAAAAATAAAGAAATTTTAAGGAACATTTTGGAACATTTTAGGCAACACGCAACAGCAACAAAGTGAAGTGGAAAAAACGGACACCTCTCCCGTTACCCCCCCCCCCTCACCTACGCTTCACCCTGTATCCAAGTAGACAGCGACACGATTCCCAGTAAAAAAAAAGCCTCGCTAATTTTGAACACTGAGCTCAGCCTAGAGATTTTACGAAAAAGCTCGCTAAATTCTTCGAGCTTTAATGAAAATCTATACGCTAGACCTAGTAATTTTCATCCAAATTTGTATGAAAATCACTGGAAGCTAGAAGTTTTACCAAGAGCTGGTGAAATTCACGAAGATTGTAAAATCTCCAGGTTTAGCCTAGTGTTTAAAATTGGCGAGGCTGAGCCTGGAGATTTTACTAGCAGCCAGTGAATCTCAGGGAAGAGCTCAAAATTTTTGGAATTTATGTAACAATTTTATAATTAATAGACGCATTTTATCGTATTATGCGTGCTAAACTTATTGCGCGTCCTTTATACGTGTCGAGACAAACTGCGAGCGCGGGCGCTTTTGAATGTGAAGTTTGGAAACTTATTTCGGCAAAATTATAGGCGCAACCTATTTTTTCGTCAAAACGCGAAAAATACGGACATTTTACAAAAAATACGGACTAACGGACACAGAGCTCCGGTGGAACTGTAGCTTTAACCTCTTCGGACCCCAAGTATCATAATTATATGATACCTGAGGATCTGAAGCATGTTTAGACTTCTTAAATTCAATTTACGGGTGTATCCCGTTGGTATCGTATCTGATATGCTTCTCGCGCCTTAGAAATTCACATTTTACCGCCTTCCAATCAGTTCTGTGGAAACAACAGAACAAATAACATGGCCTCGCAAGTTCATAGACGAAAGAATTATTATGACAGAGTAACTTATAAGTGAACAATTTACCAGAAATAATTCAAATATTAGTACTCCTCTGGTCAAGGTCTCATACAGTCTATAAAACAGCTACTAGAGTAATTCTCAAAATATATAGACCAGAATACATGGTTGGAATATCGTCAGCATGAAAATTGTCTAGGCTTCCGAAAGAAGCATATTCTAGATTATTTGGCATCCAAAACAAAATTGGCTGAATCCCTAGTATTCAATTCCAAGCATGTAGCAAGTGACGAAAGCAGTTGTAAAAGCGATTAAGATGGACCTGCAGCTAAATTAAGAAAAGTGTTACCTGTTCCGCTACAAGAGCTAAGAAACCATGAAGCCAAACATTCGCCCGAAGACACCACCCGTTCTCAAAAAATTAGGTCCAAATGCAGACTTCCAGGTTGTGACAAGTTGACTTAAATTTTTCATAAATCTAAATTCTAACTAGACCATTGTCAATTTGTAATAGGTATTCTTCTTTGATTTCTTTTTTTTTTCTTTTTTTTTAGGTAAAGGTACTTTTAACCCGCTAAATGTATATTAGTATTAGGATGGTTTTGTTTGGATGTTTGTATCTGTGTAAGCCCCTAATTTGGAAATAAATAAATAAATAAATAAATAAATAAATAAAGCATTCTATGGCTTCAACTCGAGCAGAAATTGTTTCGAAGTAGCTAATTCTTGATTAGAATTTATATTATGCCTAACAAGTTTGATGAATTGGATTACTATCATTTTTCGAATTTGTATTGTCAAAGGCTCAAGGTATCAAATATGATACCACCCCCAAAGCCAACCCCAAAGACACAGGATTTTTTTAATTAATTTTCTGTTGTTAGTTGTTTCTATTTCAACTGAAATATACGTATATTGTTAAAATTTAGAAAAGAAATTCACTTGGGTCCGAAGAGGTTAAAGCAAAATATCTGCAATGAAGAATTCAAAGTTGTTGAAATTAACGACTGAACGCTTTGTGAACTATCGATTCAAGAATCATATTATGCACTTCCGACATTCGTCGAGGCCATTAGCATCGTGGAGAGACTGTCCAGCACATGTCTCTATCTTATAATACAAACAAATTATGATGAAGAATAATGACGTATCCCATCCCTTATCTTTAATTGATAGCAATTCCTAATGGATTACTGCCGTTTAGATGGAACACCAAGCCATATTAAACGCTAGCCCTCACATGTGTTTTTTCGTCATTTATTTCAATAAACATGCCAACATTAATGGGACCAGAACATTCTAACCGCATTCCGTAATTTACATAAGACAAGACTCTCGGATATGATCTGGCGACTATATTTGCGACAAATGAAGAAAGGACTGGTGCCGGACGATTTTTTTGGTATATTATTAACATGATAATGTTCATTAAACAGCAATAAATTTTTAAAACACTAAGTTAGTGTGCTCTGGAATCCCATACGGCACTGTTGTTCCTGCATTTTCGATATAAGGGGCATCCATTAATTACGTGAGGTGTTTAGGGGGAGGGGGGGGTCACTCAATCTCACGTGGGGGAAGGGGTGATGTCATCAAATATCACGTAATTTTTTTTTCGCAAGAAACAGTATAAAATTTCGTGAAAACTGGGTTTAATTTAGTAAAAAATGTTTCTCAACTAAAATATAGCTAAATCATTCATAATAATAATCATCGCGGTTTAATTATGCACTGATGGAAGAATTTTCTAACTATAAATAAATTCATTTGGTTGGAAACAATTTATTCATTTATTAAATATGAAAAAGTATTTTTCTAACATTATTCGTTAACTATTGATAAATATTTATTAACAGTTAATACTAGGGATGCACCGGATCGGGTATTTTGCCGATCCGGCCGGAACCGGAATTCCGGCCGGATCGGGACCTAAATTTAAATTGTATGGGTATGCCTATTTTTAAACGTAAAACATTGAAAATATTGAGGCTGATTTATTTTTACTTTTTTTAAAACTAGCTACAGTATGCAGAGTGTTAATTACCATTAATTTTACCTAGATAGAAATTACTGTTTATTTGAATATTAATTTTTAATCAGCATTAACAAAATTAAAACAATTCTACTCATTCAATTGGAGAATAGCAGCCACCTGCCAATAATAAAGAAATTATTAATATATAATAATAATTAATTTTATGTTCCTCACTCTAATTTTTTATGTAAACTGTATACTTATCTTATGACAGGGAATTTGGCTGTTATTTTTGCTGTTAGAATTTGGCTCTTAATAATGTTTTCAGTTAGGTATTATTTATATTTTGTTATTTTTGGAAAGAAAATATATTTTGTTAAAAAAATATATTTGTGATTAATTAACGACTTAACAATAGGTAAGTAGGCACCAATTAAAAAAAACCTTACAATAATTTTCTTTATTTTTGCATATATTCGAATTTAAATTATATTAAAAATTTTAAACTTCCAAAAGTTCCGAAAATTCCGGCCGGAAAGCGATCAGGTCGGAGCGATTCGGCAGGAACGGTAGTTCCGGCCAACTGGCCGGATCTTAGTGGTACCTCCGGAATTCCGGTGCATCCCTACTTTTTTTGGAGTAAATATTTATTATAATAAGATCGAAACAGCTGTATGCAGATCTTGAGTCGGAGTAACTTGACATCATTTTCTATAATTCACTGTTTTTCGCGTAGCGGAATACATAAACAGATAAATTAACTATTTGAATTGAAAACTATGTTCTAACTTTGTTCAAATTTGGAAATATTCGTGGTAATTTTATATTTGAGTCACTTCATTCTCATTGGGTGTCCTACGATACTTCTCATCGGGATATTCATTTGAAAAATGGATGATTAATCAAATCAATCCTCCAAGTTTCATGAGACTTGACGACATGGAATTCGCACTCATCCTTCAAGCGAGAATGATAGAAAATTCGACATCAGTGCTTCACACGATGGAAATCCTAAAGAGTCTGTTTCGCTGTGACTCATCAGTAGTGTCCTGTAGGCCAAACAGAAACGCCATATCACTTCACATCCATAGGTGGCCAACATAGATGTTCTGCAACGTGTTACATTGTTACATGAAACTAGCTCCGTTGGAGGGTTGATTTAACTAATAAACAATTTTCAAATTTCCTAACGTATTATCTTTATCATACATACTGCGCCTGTTCAGCACAAATGAATATTAATTTCGAACATAATGTAGGTATTCCCATATTGTTAAACCTTTTTTTTTCAAAAAGTAATGAAAATATAATAATGAATTCGAACATATCATATATACGGCAATAGAACTGGATTTCGAAAACGTACATGGCCGCCTACGCTAGAATTTGTTGCACGGAATGCTTTTTCGCGAACTTCCATCGAAGGATAGGATCGGATGGTACACAATTCCAAGACCTGGTTCGATAAATGTGACAAAATTATTACTTTCGACCTACGTGCATAAACAGAAATCGTACTGATACTGAAATGGATATTATGTTTGTAATACTTCTGTAATTCTAGACTGAAAGTCATAAAAGCACTGAACACGATATTTCAGTAAACCACAATTTCAACAATTTCAGCAAAATTGTTGAAATTTCTATGAGTATAATTCTTGGCCTTCGAAGATTTTTTTAAAATTTTTTTAAAGGGATTAGTGGTCACAGGCGAGTATTCGCCTGTGTTCCATCATCTACTCTCTTGAGATTCACAATGCCTGTTATTAATAATAATAATAATAATTTATTTATTGGCATCAAAACTTACATGGCTCGTCAATATAAAACACAAATCACAAATATTACAAATATAAGCTACCACAAGTAACATATTTACACGATAGGTACGTTAATACATAAGTACAGATTATACGCACAGATTATACACACAGATAACAAATATACAACATGAAGTCTGACCTATATTGAATCAGCAAGGAACTCTTCTATGGTGTAGTATGTATTTTTTAGAAGTAGTTTCTTCACATCGTGTGCAAACTTAGGTCGAACAGCTATCTTCAAAATATTTGGTATCTTATTATACAGTTTGATACATATGTGGTTAACTGCAACTTGGGTCTTTTTGACACGATGGTATTCCACGGCAAAGTCATCCCTGCTTCTAGTATCATAGTTGTGGTAACTAGAATTCTTTGCAAATTTTGACTGATTGTCATGAACATATTTGACACATGTAAGTATGAAAGATGACGTCACCGTAAGGATGTTTTGTGACTTGAATAAGGCTCTACAGCTGGTTGTTCTGGATACTCCGCATAATACTCGTACTGCCTCTTTTTGTTTTAATAGTACCTTTTTCAATCCCGGACTGGATCCCCACAACATTATACCGTACGTGGCAACAGAGTGGAAGTTCGCATAATATATTAATTTACTGACGTCATCGGATGAGATGGACTTCATACGTCTTATTGTGAAAATTGCCGTAGAAAGCCTCTGGGTTAGGGAAGAAATATATGTATTCCAACTCAGATCGCTATCTAACGTAATTCCTAGTAGTTTTATGTTGTGCTTCTCTCTACCAACTAATTTGAATTGAATTTGAAGTTTTTGTACTATTCATTTTCAAGCTATTAACACAAAACCACCGCTCTGTGAAACGTATAGATCGAGTTGAGTGCTCCTCCATTTCATCACAGGAGGAAGCCATATTTAAAAAAGTAGTATCGTCCGCATAGAGACATGTTATGTGACTTGGAACATTTCCGGGTAGATCATTTATATACAGAACGAAAAGCAATGGACCAAGTATCGAACCCTGTGGTACACCTAGGGAGATATCTTCCTCCTGAGATCTTTCGTCTTTCCATACAACAATCTGTTTTCTGTCAGTGAGGTAAGATTTGAAAACAGCCAACGCATTTCCTCTTATTCCATACTTCTCCATTTTGTTCAACAATATCGATCTTATAACACAGTCGAAGGCTTTGCTCAGATCACAAGCCAATATTTCAGGATGTTGATGCTGATCCAGAGCCTGGACTATACCTTCCACTAAAGTAATCAGTGCAGATGTTGTCGACCTGCCAGACCTAAAGCCGTGTTGGCAGTCACTTATGGATTTTCGTTTTTCCAGGAAGCCAATGAGCCTGTTTTTCAATACCGTCTCAAAAACTTTAGATGCAACAGGTAAAATGGAGATAGGCCTATAATTGTCACAATCATTTATATCTCCCTTTTTATAGATTGGGATCACCTTTGCTATTTTTAGTATGTTGGGAAATATTCCTTGAGTCAGGCATAGGTTAATAATATCGCAGAAGGTGTCCGAGAAGATAGGAAATATCCTTTTAAATAAACATACACTCATGCCGTATATGTCCTCGGAAGTTTTATTTTTAAGGTTCTTTACAATGCCCATTATCTCTTCTTTTGAAGCTGGATAGTTGAACATCGAATCATATGACGTTTGAGGATTTTTTTTAAGATTATTCATCATGGCATTCGCTAATTCCTCCGATGGCGAGCCTCCATTCATAACGGTTTCTCCGATCTTTGAGAAGTAGTCACTTATTGACTTCACACTGAGATGGCTCTCATCATCATGACATTTTTGAGTTATACCAGTTTCTTTCTTTATAAGTTTCCACACCGCTTTCGACTTGTTTGCAGCAGTTTCAATGAACTGAACATTTTGTGCCTTTTTGGCATATGTATAACTCTCTCGGAGATGTTTTTTTAGCACGCTCAATAATTCTTTCGATTCGTGATCCCTCCTAACAGAGTAAATGACCTGGGCTGCTTCTACAGCATTTTTAAGTCCTTGATTGGTTATCTTATAATTCTTTTTTTTACGATTCGAAAGTTTTACAATTTTTTGCGGAAAACTATTATTAAAAGCACGCAGCACTGCATTATGAAATTTTTCGTAGCTCTTTTCAGCATCATTCTGCATCATAACTGTCCAGTTAATTTTGCATAATTCATATTCAAATTTGCCGATAGTTTTTCGATTTATCAAATATTTCAATCTAGTTTTAGTTTTTTCTGATTTGTTTAGCCTCATAATCACCAACTGAGCTAGGTGGTCGGAGATATGGGGGTCTAGAGTGCCACATTGCTAATAATGATCTAAAAGTTATATATATATATATATATATATATATATATATATATATATATATATATATATATATATATATATATATATATATATAAAATGGCAATTCTGGACAATCACAACATCCATATCTTATTCGGGATTCGAACCCGGTACCGCCTGTGCCCTAGAAAATTTCCCAACCAGACGGTTGATTGCCTTCGAAGATATGACTCATCTTTTCCATAAGAAAAAATTTTAATAAATATTTTTGGAATGAACTTCCTTATCGAACTTTACACTACAAACACCTGACGAATAAAAGCTAGGTCAAAGACTGTGTCCGACATGACTATCACGACATTGTTGCTAGGGGTGCGCGTCAGCGGTATTCATATAAGCGTATTGTTGTTATGTAAATCAATAGAGAATTAATTGTGAAAGTGATTCAGTAGAAGTTGAGGATAGCAATGATAAAGTCAGGTAATATTTACAAAATTATCAATTTTGTTCAATGAAAAAGTAGCGATTGCAACATCAACTTTTCTGATAAGAACTCATAGCCAATGTTACAAATTAGTTTTGATGGTTTCTACTTTAAGAATTAACAATGATTCAGTAAAATATAGAACAACATACAATACAACTATCGAATACTAGGTTTTTGGGGAAACTTACATTAAATTAAATCGCAAACATAAGTGTCTTACTTTATTTACCATAAACCAATCATTACTAAGATTGAAAGCACTGATCAAGAACCAAAATAATTAGTTCATAGTTTATTTTATAATTAAAAATGAAATGTTTTCATTCAATTATATCGAAGGTTTTTACCTTCAATTACTCCCAAACAATGTCAAGTTTTTTAATTGTGCCTGCTATTTAATACATTATATATAGATAGCGAAAGGAACCGGGTGTTTTCATGACACCTCTCGTCGCTTTAATCCTAAAGAAGTTACCTTTTTTTCTATCATTTGCTGAGTTCAAATTTCTCGGAATTCATGAGACTATAGAATAGAATAGAATTGAACTTTATTGATCCTTTAAGACTTTACATTGTGTAGGATTAGTCATAATGAACAACGAATATACAAAAACATAATAAACAAAATTTAATTTATATAGTACTACCTATATCTGAATCCCCAAAGTACTCTGCCATACTATAGTACGCCTTCAACAGCAATAAACATTTAACTCCCCTCCTGAACAGTTTAATACCCTGTGACTTAAAATTTTATGGTAAATGATTGAATATTTTCATACTCTGGTAAGAGAGGGAGTTTTCATATTTTGCAATTTTATGCCTAGGTATCAGGAACACCTTACTGTTTCTAGTTGAGTATTCATGATTACCATTTAATCTAGCACAAATATCCCCATTCTCTTTAGCATAAAATAAGCACCTGTAAATGTACAAACAAGGCACGGTTAGAATACAATTTTTAATGAAGATGGGCTTACAAGATGTACGGGGTTGAATATTAAATATTAGGCGAACAATTCGCTTCTGAGTAACAAACACCCTATATATCTCTGAGGAGCTGCCCCATAGCAGAATATTATAATTTAAATGACTGTATACAATACTATAATAAACATTTACAACAGAAGAGATCGGCAACGTACTTTTAATCCTACTTAGAGCATAGAAAGCTTTACTAAGTTTATTATTTAATCTATTCGTGTGCCATTTTAATGAATTATCTATGTGGACCCCTAAAAATTTTATAGAGTCCTTGGAATATATAGTGGTATCCAAATATTTCAATTTCAATCGCCTACAACGAGTGTTTTTCAATCCGAAATGGATACATTCAGTTTTTCCAATATTGGGCATTTGAACTACACCACTTATTAATATTTCCATAATTGTATTACATGTCGCCATCAACTCCTCATATGTTTGTGCTTTCAATACGATAGAGGTATCATCTGCAAATATAATGATCTTGCCGTTTTTAACGTAACTAGGTAAGTCATTTACGAACAACAAAAATAATAGGTAGGTACTCCTAGAAAAACCGTTACAAAAAATGTGCTAAAAACTCCATTAACAGCTTTGCGCGATCACAGGACGTGGCTAGTTAACTTAGATCAGTGAGTCGTTCTATTACACAACAAAGTAATATTAGCAGCCACCTAACTCCAAGTCGCCTTTGTCGCCAAACAACCATAGCATTCCCGAGCTCTTTGTTTGCAAACCTTTGAATTGAAATGTACAAAGAGGGGCCCATCGAAAAGGCGGAAGTGCCACAAATCACATCTCGTCCGACCGTAGTGTTCGACAGTCAAAGAGAACGGCTTATTGGCGCCACCAAGGGGGTCGGCGTGAAAGGTAGGTACTCCACTGTGTGAAGTCACTCGTACGGCCTGAAATGAACCGCCCGCGGAGCTTTGAGTCCTGCCCTGAGATATAAATTTTTAGATCTTTCATATTTGTGTTCCATTATCCCCAGCTTTGTGACAGCAGCGCCACGGATATTTATTGGCAGGGTTGGTTAGTCACGAAACCTTTAAAGATTATGATTTGCAACTGCACTTTGTAGTACGTTTGAATTTGCAACTGTCACTGTTGAATAGACATAATGCGACATGATGAGCCGACTCGACTCGATGTTGATGCTACTAGTTACATATAATTCACAGAAATGCATGAAATTTGCAAACATTTCCTACTTGCAATTGTATTCTGATGAAGCTATAATTATATTAGTAGGGGAGCGCAAGCGGGGACTTTAGGATTTACTCAAGCGCGGCAGAATAACATATTGGGGGAAACCTTGCACCCTGTTAAGTATCCCCATCATACATGAATCTTTAATATAGGGCGTTCGTCCAAAGCAGCCGATCAGATTATTGAAAAAAAATCGATCGTTCGAAAAACTCGAGCGCGTCAGATTAAGACAAGGTGAGTTAATTACATGCAGAAGAGTATACATTTGCACGTGGCATAAGGAAATAGGAGACTAAAAAAGTTTCAGAAAGAAAACGTCACCTTGACATTCTCAAGTACGGTTATAGTTATTAACGTAACAAGGCCGATATGTAGCAAATAACGGATGAGGTTGGATATTGTAATCCGAGGCGCAGCCGAGGATTATAACTAACCGAATCCGTTATTTGCGTATCGGCCGTGTGTCGTTAAACATTTTTCGTAATCCCGTTGAAAGATTATATTTTGATTCCGAAGAAATAAAAAACCGTACCTCGCAATTCTACAGAAAAATCCCAACGTCGTGCACTCTGTTGTCATGGAACAGTTTGACAGTTTTATAAACAACGTCAGTTTTTTGTGTTCTCAAGTTCGCTTTAACGACGACCATGGATGAAATTGATGAAATTGAGGAACAAAATCAAATTCCTTTAGAAATATTGGGAGAATCATGTGCAGTGCAGCGAGTGTTGATTAACTGCCGAAAATAACTCAAGAGCGATATCAAAAAGAACATGATAATTTTGAAATGTGGCGTAAAAGCAAGAATGTAAAGGTGGTTAATGAAGATGTTTTATTAGCCTATGCGAAATGAAAATCAGAGTTTTATTCTCCCAACTCGCTGTGGACCAAGATTTCAATGTTGTTATTGTAAGCAGAATGATGTTTTGAAATAAATATTTGAACAAGTGATTTCTTAACGGCCGCCAGCCGTTATGAAATTATAACGGCCGGCGGCCGTTAACACTGACTTTTCAATTGTCATCTGAATACCGTCAAATCAAAATAACAGTATGGGATTACGAAAAATTCTTATTTTGAAGAAAATGTCACGATTTTTATTTTTTTTTTGCATTTTTGAATATCGGAGATGAGTTTTGGTCTCGTACGGTCACCCCCACCAAACCGGCAGATTAACCTACCTTCGTTATCAGAGACATGTGGGGTGTATCAAATCTTGATATCTGACGCGCTCGAGTATTTCTATATAACGATTTTTTTTACATTTTTGAAGATCTGCACACGTTTCCCCCCCCAGTGAAATGGCATACATCATTTTAACCTTTTTTTCGTTCTAGCATCTAATCTTCACAATCCAAAAGGTCCCCATGACGCTCGAGTAAATCCCCAATTAGCATCTCGGGCTCCCCTACTATATGTGATATATACTTGATTTGCCCATTTACAATTAGCCATTATAGATACTTATAATGGCAATTAGCTATTAGTTATTAGGTTCGAAACAGCACGACCATGTGAATGAAAATAACAGCTAATGAAAGTAACACCTAATCCTAGTTGAAATAAAAAGACACCGTGTCAGACACCCAGTTTTCTTCAATCGTCCATTCCGATCCCTGATAAAAATAATCATACGACTGTAAAGTAATTATTTGTGAAAATTATCATCAATTCCCTACGTCAAACTCATACGTCATGTATAATAATACACCGATATTATACTCATGTGTTTATATTCACATATAGTAATAAATTTACAAACAGTGGTGATTATCTGCCTGACCCCATCATCGCTATCCTCAACTTCAACTGAATAATTTTAACAATTCATTCTTTATAATTAAAATAACAATACGCATATACGAATATAGGTGATTCGCACACCTAGCCATGCTGTCGTGGCACAGTTTTAGTCCTATCTTTCATTCATCAAGTGGAACATGAGTTATAATTGAAAATAACACATAATTAAAGTTACACGCACAGACAAAAAGACATACGATTTAAGAGAGAATTGAAATTTACGTGAATTTCTGAGTAGGTAGGTGTATATATATATATATATATATATATATATATATATATATATATATATATATATATATATATATATATATATATATATATACATATTGACATCCACAGCGGTCCGAATTAGACCAAATGAGCTGGAATTTGGTATGTAGAGTGTTTCTTGATGCACAATACAAGTATCATAATTTGCATAAATCAGTTTGAATTTTTGTGGGCCAAGGGAGTGGTATGTAACTAACATGAGCGGCGTTCGGTGGGAAAAAATGTGGAAATTGATTATGAACAACATATCCGAAATTCAGCCTTTTAGGGCTATTTTTAGGGTGCATATGGAGCTTTTTTGCACCCCCACACTCCAATGGAGTTGAAAGTTTGTACGTGGATTGTGTTGATGCGAAGTTTTTATTCAACCGAGGCTAGTTTCACATAGATTTCTTGTTGTTTTGTGGGGTTTGAGGTTTTGCGCATTACAAAAGCTTCTGCTGATTGAGTTAGATCAGAGGTTCACAACCGGTGGTGGTGCCCGCCGTCTTATTTCAATATTATCTTTCACAGCGTGCCGATAACCATCTTTTGCTGTATTTCGAGGAAGCCCCATATAATGTCTATCATTACGTGTCGAATTCTACTAGTCATCTCCTTTTTTAAATATTAAATGATATCAAGTTCATTTGAAACTGTTTCCAAAGAAAATAGCTCTCCACAAGTGACCGCTCTTTCCCATCCGGTTTATGCAGGTGTAAAATGGCGTGTTGGAACACGCTGACCGTTAAGAATGGCCCTAATACGAAACTGCCTAATGGTCAGCTAAGAATATAAACCTTCAATGGTACAAATCCTGGCCATTGCTCATCCCGTATCTCAAAAAGCGACAGTAAAATCGGACGACAGACCTGAAATTTTGGAATTTTTATTCAACCCGAACGAGAATTTGATCCCTTCCTGCCCGAAAAGTAAGATCTGCGTTGTAGATAAAGCGGTCAAAGAATGCAACAACAACTACAGCTGGATAATCTTCCAACGGTACGCGCACACAGAAGGTTATTTCGAGTTCTCAGGTGTGGTCCCCGCTTGAAGGAGACGCAACGAAAAAGGTTAATGGTTAAAGCCGGAGAATTTCTACCCTCCTATTAGTAATAATGCCATTATGGCATCGACCTTTCGGTCATTCCGTCGTATTAATGCTCTTTTATTGTGTTCCGCTCGTACTCTGGCTTGATTCGAGGCGATACTAATATCCTATAATTTTTACAGGAATTGTTTTATGAAATTTATATTAGCTTTTTTCCTACACTCAATGGAGAAATATGCTAATTAATATAATGTAAATGAAAAGTATTCAAACCCCCATAAAACGATGAGGATTTTTATTGAACTACTAATCGTAAAAAAAACGTAAGCAGCAGAGCTGTCACTACTAAGGTCGTATGATTCCCTCACGTTTGTCCTTTTTTCACACTTAACCCCCTAAGTTTGCAGGGGCTATGGAGGTACGCACAACTTCAAAACAAGAAATTTCTAGATTAAATTGGAGGCGGTTGAGGTAGATATACAAAACCACTAAAAAATACCGCCCCAACACAGTGCCGGGTTGAGCCAGCGCGGGGCCTGTAGCAAATTAGGCCAAGAGGCCCTTGGTTTGCAAGTTTATGGTATTAAACTCAGATTAGAATATAAAACCGAAAATGTGTGTGCGTGACAACCCGGAGCGGCTATGTTGGAACCCGTATATCTGTGTGCGTGTAATGATACCCAGTTTTTGAAATAAACTCCCTATATTTTATTTATTACTTTTACAAATCAAACTGCTTAGCTGTTTTCTACTTTGGTAATAAAATAGTTCGTATATTATTCTAAATATTCATTATTTAGGTACAATCAAAGTTACATACGAAAAATCAAATTTAAATTTATATTCATGTAAGAAAATGACATCCATGATACTTGTGAAAGAGCTATTTGAGCCATCAATTTTCCTACGGTGAGTTAGCTGATTGGGGTTGAGTCATGAGTACTGACAAGAAACTTCGGCCAATATTTTTCATTCGCCAGGGGATCACAAGTGTCAAAATAATATGGTGGAATGTAAACTGATGCAACTAAAATACAATGCTAGACTAACATCTAAAGAGCTTTTTACAGTTGTTTACGTTGTGCCAAATATAAATGTACATAAAATTCTGATAATTTGATAGTCAATAGAATCCTATTTTATTTGTTCGGGTTTTACGACTAGCTCGATATATGACAATATCAGGGAATTCCCCTGTTAGTTTTGAAGTGCAACAAACTTGCCTATAGTGCAGTGCAAGTAGTACAAACCCATAACTTGTGCGGCCAGCGCTCAATATTTAGAAATGTGGTAGAACTTAAAATTATTGTTGTAGATTTTGACACCAACGTTTCTCGTGGTATGTATTATACAACCCATACCTACGATTTATCTTGACGAAATCGAATTTTAGATTTTCACGTTCGCGCTTAAGGCATGCAAGATACTTATCTAAACTTATATTTTTTTACTGTCAGACAGGCGTTGGAGCGCGGTGTCCCCCAATTAGCGGGGCCCGTAGCATTTGCTACTCTTGCTACGTGGCTAATACGGCACTGCCCCAACATCAACTCAATCCACTCACATATTGACGACCCTCTAAAAGCAATTTGTAGTTTGGAGTCTTTCATTTTAACTCCATACGCCCTCTGAACAGCCTCAGAATGCTGAATTGCTGATATGTTATTCATCATTAATTATGTTTTGAAAAATTTATACTTATGCACCTCCCCGCAACTGGCTTTTCCAAAGTTAAGATATGTCAAAAAAAAAATTTCGAGAAAAATACGACTAAAAATACACCTTAAAGTTGCAGAATAAATTAAAGGCGGCAAGGAAGGACACTCATTTGAGAGATAATGTTATTTTTTAACTGAAACCAGTAAAAAAATGAAACATCCGCTTTCTTGACTACCCAACGACTGACTGATATCGCCCAATTACCAGTCTATAAAAGAAACACCGGGGCCGTGATGAATTAACCTGCTAACAAACTCAATCCACTTCTACGAAAACAAAACGACGTTCGGTACACGTCTAAGACGGAATTAACGCGTGTAATCGCCTACAACGTGGTAAAAAAAACGATTCTCCATCTCTTGTTAAACGAAACAAACACCTCGAGATGTCTGAATCCGCTTAATCCAAAGAAAACACCTCGACTAATTACTGGGGGTTAACGTAGTTTGACGAATGAGTTCCTGTTGATGAACAACGCCGTCTTAAGCCCCGTTTCCGTTAAGACGGTTCCGTCTATATAGACTGAAAGGACAAGCAATGTCGCACATAAGAAAAAGGATTTTATAAAGTCCACTAGCTGATCCGGCAAACGTTGTTCTGCTATATAAATTATTACTATTTATATATAGTGCTATTCGCGAAAATATAAATCAGCGAATTCCCATGCGTGCTATGCCCATTCCTGCCCCAATGGCTTGTTAAATTACACCATTTGTTTTTGGAATATGTAAAAGATAATAATAACCCGGCCAAGTGCGAGTCGAACTCACGCATTTATTTTATTTCAATTTTATTAATATTTCAGGTGCCTACCTGTCGCCATTTTTTTTTTATTGATATCGAGCAAAAGAGGGCAAAAAAATCGCGTTTGTTGTATGGGATCCCCCCTTGAATATTCATTTTATTTTGTTTTTAGTATTTGTTGTTATAGCAAAAGTATATGGGAGAGTGGGGGAGGGGTTCTGTACCTGTGTTTGAAGTAAAAAAAAATTTGAAATGAATAATCTTGAAAATTACATTATAATAGCACAAAAATAAGAATGTATTTTATATTATCGTTTATATCTTTGTTAATATTCTTTCATTATTAGTGTCATTTGTCCAATTAATTGGACGAACAATAAATCACTTTCCGCTGGGATTTTGACGAATAGATGAATGATTTTCGAAATTTTATATAAATTGAGTTATCCAACAAATATTTTGTAAAATAAAACACCTATATTACTATATTTTCGGATTCTACTGAACATTTTGATTAATTTTTTTTTATAGTGCCTTATATCTATATCTTCAACCGTTTTGGGAATATTTACACAAATTGACAGTACGCCCGTATTCATATATCATCGGTACTGACCGATATTATAGAAATTATAACCTATTTTCGCTGGGTTTTAAGTATTTCAAATGAAGTTTGAGGTATGTTAACCATACTCGTATTGAGTGTTGATATAAAAAAAAATTCGCAATAAGAAATTCCAAAATTCCCAAATTTTTAGACGCCATCATGTGTAATTTCAAAGATATCTGATAATTTCTATTTAGTTGCCTACACCTAAGTCGAGACGTTTTCATTTTATTCCTTCATGAAAAACCCACTTCGATAAAGGTTATTCAAAAAATTACTCCCAAAGATTAATGCGTTGGCTATGATAGCCAATATGAAAAACAAAAAAAAGACATTACTTGATTGACATTTTTGATCAAAAACGCAGAAAAATTTTAGAAATGTTAAATATTCAAAAAAATTTTTAAAATTTCGTAAATGATAGAACAGATATAAAACATTTAAGTTCAATATACGCAGATTTAATTCTTTAATTTTTCTAAGAAACAACGTAAATCAAAACAAAATAATTCAACAAACAAACTCTAACCATAACTCATCTTCTTCGACAAAATTTAAACATCTAGAATTTTCAATTTTTCTAAAAAGAAGGTATAGTTTAGAACATGTGATCTCCAAAAGTACAAGTAATGTCTTTTTAAAGACAAATCCAACAATCAAATATTTTAAACCTATTTTGTAGGTACATTACGTGGGTGAAGGTTTCTGCGGTTCCCTTTCCATCTAATATCAACAGACCTGACTGTTGATATTGGACTAAATAGCACGTAATTAGTAACTGAAGACGTCCACAGCCGTAAAAAATTTTTTTTTGAAAAAAAGATAAATAGTACCCTATTCTTTGACTTTTCAAAATCAAAATAATTTGAACCTATTTCGAACATTACGTGGGTAAAGGTTTCTGTGGTTTCCCTTACCATCTAATAATAACCGATTTGAATGTTAATATTGGACTGAATAGCACGTAATAAATAACAGAGAACGGCCACAGCCCAAAAATTTTTGATGAAACATAGTAGTCTTTTTTAACTATTCAAATTTTTTCAAATCAATAAATGTCAAAGAAATTTCAATATTTCAAAAGTTTTGAAAAAGCCACGAAGTCGTGGCGAAACGTCAACTTTTCAATAAAATCGAGGTTTTTTGAGATTCACCAAGCCTGTTATTGCTAATAATTATCAAAAAGTTATATATATATATATATATATATATATATATATATATATATATATATATATATATATATAAAGAGAGAGAGAGAGAAAGAGAGACGGTCAATATTAGAAAAAAATATAAAATTGAAAACTATACTGGCTCCATACTACGAAAAACAGTAGAGAAGTCGATATATGGAATTTAAGATCAAGTTCTGAAATACTGAATGCAAGTTGTTTATTGCAGTATGCACTTTCTCATATAATTTATTGAATTTGCTTCACGCATCAAATCCAAACAACAATTACAAACATATACGTAAAACTCGAATTAAAACGACTAATACGCCTACACGCAGACGCCAGTCGATAACACCAAATTTAGCGAAAAGTTCACTTCCTTTCAACAAAACCGTCAAACAAGTTCGACTCGTCCGATTGTTTCTCATTCTCAGCACGGACGACGAAATGTCATTTTACCTGTTTTATTTGTTCTCTCGGTGGTGTCAGATCCATAAAGATAATTTCTCACTTTTATGGTTATACACAGGCGTTTCGTAGAAGAAATCTCAATTTGTACGACTACGTGGACTATTCTAGATTGCAACTACAGGCGTAGTTGCATCCTGATTATATGGAATCGTAATAGCTATTTACCTAACAAGTGCGGAAATTGAATTTTTCCGCACGAGTCTGCCGTTCACCGAACGACGTGTAGCGGAGTTCGGTGAAGCAGCCGAGTGCGGAAATACATTTTCCGCAAGTGTTAGGTACAATAGTTTTTCTACGAGCGTGAGGAAAGTCAACAGAACTAATCAAAAGTTTAGATATTTTTATCTGATTATAAGTGCTTATAGTTCATTTAGAAACATATTTTATTAGATTATTGATAAAGTAAACATAAATATCTGCTTATGTCGATATTTTTCTCGAGCTTGAGCATGGTTTTCAGCATTGAATATTTTGACCAGAGTGTGGATGGTTGACAGGATGCAGATAATTCGGAAAATTACACTAAATAAATATTTTATTTATCAAAACTTGTAATGCCCTTCCTTACGCTCCATTTGCAAAAGATCTCGTATTCTTTTTCATATCTTGTCTTTGATTTTTCTGGTAACAGGTCCGTTTTCATATTTTCTGCTGCCAGAAGAATCTCATCGGGAACTCCCTCGCTTGTATTGTCATCGATTCCCTCGAGACAAATATTCATTTTTAATGATGATTCACTTATTCACGAGCAAAATATTTTAGAAATGCACTGACAGTTTTCTGACAATAAACAAACAAAAATGAAAGTAAATAGCTGGTTAGTTACACATGGTAACTAAAGCATTTCCCAACCACCATAATATACCGGCTTATTATTAATTTGTCATATTGAGGTGGGAAATTATTTCCACACGGTGCGGAAAATTATTTCCACACGGTGCAGAAAATTATTTCCACACGGTGCGGGAAAATTAATTTTCCACACTAAAATGTGTGTGGAAAATTCCATTTTTTGGCCGCTCGTAGAAAAAATACATTTCGATTCAGATAATGAAACTTGCAGTACCTACCTACAATAAACGAACTAATTCATATTTTATCGAAGGTTATTTACTTATTATCCTAAATATTAGAATAATGTTTAATTATTAATTATAATAATAATACTTTATTTTTCGTCTCTAATTTGGGACTTCTTCAGAAAAAACAAATTTTTTTTAACATATCTCTTTCAATTTGGAAAGCACTATTATTTTTAATTGAAACATTACTGTGTTATATGTTTTGTCATTTTTAGTTTTCTCCTGAGGAAATCTCAAACTCGAGACGAAATATAGATCCTCAAGAATAAATGGACCATCCTGAAATTGCCGAAGATAGATAATAGTCGAAATACCCTTATCTGATTTTCAATACATATATATATATATATATATATATATATATATATATATATATATATATATATATATATATATATATATATATATATATATATATATATATATATATATATATATATATATATATATATTTATATATATATATATATATATATATATATATATATATATACTTTACCATTCAGAGAGACGTGAGCAAAAAATAACATTGTCAACTTATTAATTGATTGTTTTTTTAGTTTGAACGAAAAAAAATTGTTTAATGGTTTTTGTAATTAGACAAAAAGTTGTAGATTTACAAACAATAGAAGACTTAGTAATTGTTCAATTCAACAATATTATGAAGTATTTTAAATTTTATTTTATTAATATTTCTTTCGAAATGGTATACCAGATGAAATTATCATTGGAAAGGTTAAAATATATATTTTTAGTAGCAAAAATTTCTTTTTTATTTTTAAAAGGTGTAGAACTAACAATTCAGGGTTCCCCTCTCCCATCACTTGCGAGGCTTCAAAAAAGTCTTTAAACTCGCCACTTTGCAACTGATTTTTTGAAAATTTTCCAAGGGAGGACCCTGCTCTACTGGGGGGTTACACCCTCCAAAATATACCAAGTCTATATATATATATATATATATATATATATATATATATATATATATATATATATATATATATATATATATATACATAATCTCTTGATAATTATTAGCAATAACAGGCTTGTTGAATCTTAAAAAACTTGATTTTAATAGCAAAGAACGGCCACAGCCGAAAAAAATTTTAGTGAAACAGTAGTCTGTTTCTATAGAAATTTTTCAAATCAATAAATGTCAAAGAAATTTCAATTTTTCTCAAAAGTTTTGATAAAGCCACGAATGTCGTGGCGAAACGTCAACTTTTCAATAAAATCAAGTTTTTTAAGATTCAACAAGCCTGTTATTGCTAATAATTATCAAGAGATTAGAAATAGTTCACAGGCAACAACAATTCGAATAAATAATTATATATATATATATATATATATATATATATATATATATATATGTATATGTATATATATGTATATATATATATATATATATATATATATATATATATATATATATATATATATATATATATTATATACATATAGAAAGATATGTCGCTGCTTCGCCACAAGACAGTCGTAGACAGGGTGACTAGCCCTTTATTGGCACATCTTCAAGAAAATAACAGTTTCAGACGGCAAATCAAAAATCCAGGTCCGTGACTTTTATGTTTTCCGACGAGATGTATACTTACGTCGTAAAACGAAGAAAATAAAGAGGAATTACAATTCCGTATACAGAATAATTTCCCGAGATAGCCAATTACTGCAATACGTAAAATTCACAAAGGGAATTTTCTTTGCCAGAATCGATATCCCAAGCTGAATGGCGATGAATTATTTCCGCTCAAGTTAGGGGATTTTCCGATTGCCGCAATTTACGTGTCTGGCAACTTTGGGAATACATGCATATAAATCAGTCTGGAAACAACTTCCGCTTCATTATTAATATGTAAAAATAGACGGAAAAGTTTTCTAACCAATTGGCGGAGTTGGAGAGTAATTTTCTAGTAAATTTTCCAGTGACCTCTATGAATATTTTAATGAAAAATTGGGATCGTGTCCCCTTGCTTTTCCAAATACAGTTTCACCTTTGCATTTATCAAGAACTTTCCTGTATTCCTTTGGTGTTGCTAGTAGAATAGAAAATAAGTGCTCCATCAATAGAGATGCGGTTCGAATGGAACAAATTATGGTTTGAGAAACCACGCTTTGATAGCAAACTGAAATAAAAATTATGAAATAATTTATTCTACTTAAAAAAAAATCGTGAAGTGCATGGCCTACTGATGGACCACGCGCTAATACCACCAAACTGAGATAAAAATTTACCCAAATTTTAATAGTTTCGTTCTTCCTCGAAAACGATACCCGGTATCAAATTTCAGCTCCACGTAAAAAAATTTTTAAAAATATATATATATATATATATATATATATATATATATATATATATATATATATATATATATATATTATTTATATATTATAAATAAAGAGAGTATATATATATATATATATATATATATATATATATATATATATATATATATATATATATATATATATATATATATATATATAATATATATATATATATATATATATATATATATATATATATATATATATATATATATAATCTTTTGATAATTATTAGCAATAACAGGCTTGTTGAATCTCAAAAAACTCGATTTTATTAAAAAGTTGACGTTTCGCCACGACATTCGTGGCTTTATCAAAACTTTTGAAAAAAGTGAAATTTCTTTGACATTTATTGATTTGAAAAAATTTGAATAGAAAAAGACTACTATGTCTCACTAACATTTTTTTCGGCTGTGGCCGTTCTTTGTTATTTATTACGTGCTATTCAGTTCAATATTAACATTCAAATCTGTTATTATTAGATGGTAAGGGAAACCACAGAAACCTTTACCCACGTAATGTTCGAAAAAGGTTCAAATTATTTTGATTTTGAAAAGTCAAAGAATAGGGTACTATTTATCTTGTTTTCAAAAATTTCTCATTGCGGCTGTGGCCGTCTTCAGCTATTAATTACGTGCTATTTAGTCCAATATCAACAGACAGGTCCGTTGATATTAGATGGGAAGGGAACCACAGAAACCTTCACCCACGTAATGTACAAAATAGGTTTAAAATATTTGATTGTTGTCTTTAAAAAGACATTACTTGTAATTTTGGAGATCACATGTTCTAAACTATACTTTCATTTTAGAAAAATTGAAAATTCTAGATGTTTAGATGAGTTGTTATGGTTAGAGTTTGTTTATTTTGATTTATGTTGTTTCTTCGAAAAATTAAAGAATTAAATCTGCGTATATTGAACTCAAATGTTTGATATCTGTTCTATCATTTACGACTTTATTTAAATATTTTTGAATATGTACCATTTCTAAAATTTCTCTGCGTTTTTGATCTTTTTCTATTTCTAAAATTTTCGTGCTATTAAAGTTGAAAGTATGATTCTCATTGTTTTTATGTTTTATTAGTGCTGTGGTTTGTGTTCTGGTATATTTGTGTGCTTTTAGTCTTTCTTCTAAATTTTGAAAAGTTTGTCCTATATATGATTTATTACAATTATTACAGGGTATACTATAAACAACATGAGATTTTTACAGAAGAGGTGTTTTACTTTTTAATTTAGAATATATTTGTTTTATTTGATATTGTGCGGTGTGGGCTAATTTAATATCGTGTGGATTTAAAATTTGTGAAATTTTATTACTTAAATCAGGAATATATGGAAGAGGAATATATTTTTTGTTAATATTTTCTTTTTTTGATGTTTCTAATGTGTTGTAAAGTTTATGAATTCTATTGGAGTTTTATTGGAAAATCGTTTTTCATGAGTATTATTCGAATGAATAATTATATATATATATATATATATATATAAATATATATATATATATATATATATATATATATATATATATATATATATATATATATATATATATATATATATATATATATATATATATATATATATATATATATATATATATATATATATATATATATATATATTATTAGTCCATTATTTACGGGGGAAAATACGACTAAAAATCGAGGGTGCAGCAGAACTCCGTCACTAAGTTCGTATTCAATTAAGGGAGACTGAAGATATGCAAGAAAACAGAAATTTTTACATAAAAATTAAGTCGGTGAGAAAAAAAACTATTTGTAGGGGATGTAGCAATGCTCGTTAATCCTCCAAAACCGCTTGAAATTTCAACGGAAAATGAATCAACGGTAAAATAAATCAATTTAAACTCCCACTGTGCATTTCTCTAACATCAAATCAAATCACGTACCAAATTTCAACCCTCTAAACTCAATGAGCAGAAGCTAGGGATGTTTATACAACTTTTATGATCTTTGAAATTTAAAAGTAGACGTACAAAAATTCGACAAAATTCATTAAATTAAAACGAAATAATTGATGAAAATTATTCAACTAATTCACATGAAATTATATACACAATAAAATGATAATTATTCATTGTGGATGATATAATCAAGACTCTACAAGTCGAAGTTAAGCACATCATAATAAATCTGTGTAAAATATTAATTTAACGAAATGAAAATTGAGAAACATTTTAAAAATTTCAAAAACCACAGGTGAATATTAAAAAATACAAATATGTGTAAACAATGAATAACCATTATACACTTATAATTTAAATCGTTAAAAAAGTGGATTCATTGAAACTCAAACACAACTTGAATAAATTACAATAAATTGATAGAAATTATACACAGCATGAATATAAATCAAATTGAAAAAATAAATGTTAATATCAAAGTTTAATTGTATTGGAATTGTGTACACAATAAACTTTCATACAAATAATATGTACTACTAATATTTAGTTATTCAGATAAAATAATGCATACAGCAGGAATATTCAAATTTTTTTAATCATTAGATATTCAAAGAAATAACAATTATATGAAAATGTATACGGTCAGAATTGGATAAGTGAAATTATGCACACAATAATAATTAATTTAAATGAAATTATGATCGTAGAATTCAACGAATTATGCATGGAAAATTTGATGAATTTAAAATAATGTTCATAACTGAAATTCCTTGAAATAAGTATAATTATGTCTAAAATAAAAATTGATGGAATCTGAGTTAGTTCGTAGAGGGTTTTAGCGCGCTTTCTAGTATCCGAGAGGTACCAGGTTCAAACCCCAGCGTGGTGGACTGGGCTGCCATGCGTTTTTCTTTAAGATTTTTTCATGGTTTAACAACTGGCAAACTTACAATGAGAATGCTAAACGTACTTCACCTTCACTTTTCCATAAATTATGTGGTCTCGCCCATCATTCATGCACCTGTACATCCTATGATTTGGCAGATGGTCCCATAACTCAAGCTGCCCGCCTCCATCACACATATGTGAGAGAAGAATGAATTAGGTGACTTTTATTCTTTTTTTAATTCGTTTTTTTCCACGGAAATGAAACTGGTGGTTTTAATACCAGTTTTAGTCCTCCTTGACAACTATTTTCGAGATTATATATATATATATATATATATATATATATATATATATATATATATATATCTATATATATATATATATATATATATATATATATATATATATATATACATATATATATATACAGGATGTTTCTAAATTGATGCGAAAGATTTCAATGGGTGATTCTTTAGCAAAAATTAAGGGGGGTCTTTTATATAACTTTTTGTGCAACACCCTTTTCCCTCCAAGTTACAGCCCTTTGAAATAAGGTGAAAAAAGTTGTTTTTATTCAATACATCCACTTTGGAAAAATTTGGAAGAATGAAATTTGGCAGATAACTGCTGCTAATAAAATGGCAGTTTTTGAGTGTTTTTGTTACCCTTAAATGTAATTACAAGGGGCTGAAAAAACAACCCCTATAATATTTTGCATCAGAACTTTTTAATGCGCCTATATTTTTCTTTTTAAAAAATATATTCGAAAAGACAGACTCAATCTGCAACTTTTTTATATCCTGACTTTTAAACATAAAGTTGTTAATTTGATCACAAAAAAATAAAATAGTGCTCAGACTATTTTCCCATAAATTCACAGAGGTTATCATTTATTAAAAAAAAAAGTAAGCTGCTGGCAAATGTAAAATAATTTGTTAATTGTTATTAGTAGTACAATTATTGTTCAATCCGCTCTAATTTGCAATATTCTTCAACTAAATAAAAAAATGCCATTCTTTCAATAAAGTTTTATTTAGTTGTGAAAAATGTTTGAAGTCATTATAAAACTGTCTAAAACTTAGAAAAAATCAGGACAATAAAACCATTTGTCATATGACTTCATTTGACAGCAGCTTACTTGTTTTTTTTTAAATAAATAATAACCTCTCTGTGAATTTATGGGAAGAGTCTGAGCACTATTTTATTTTTTTGTGATCAAACTAACAACTTTATGATAAAAAGTCAAAATATAAAAAAGTTACAGATTGAGTCTGTCTTTTAAAATATATTTTTTAAATAGGAAAGTATGAGCGTATTAAAAAGTTCTGATGCAAAATATTATAGGGGTTGTTTTTTTCAGCCCCTTGTGCTAACATTTTAGTGTAACAAAAACACTCAAAAACTGCCATTTTATTAGCAGCAGTTATCTGCCAAATTTCATTCCTCTAGTTTTTTCCTAAGTGGATGTATTGAATAAAAACAATTTTTTTTCACCTAATTTCAAAGGGCTGTACCTTGGAGGGAAAAGGGTGTTGAACAAAAAGTTATATGAGAGACCCGCCTTAATTTTTGCTGAAGAATCACCCATTGAAATCTTTCGCATCAATTTAGAAACACCCTGTATATATATATATATATATATATATATATATATATATATATATATATATATATATATATATATATATATATATATATATATATATACATATATTTATATATATATATATATATATATATATATATGATAATTTTTGAAGCCTTTTTCAAGGACTACAATGGAGAGAAAGTCCTTGAAAAAGACTCTATTAAGCCGAAACGTTGGAATAAAGGAATAAATGATTAAATAGCAAAGACAAATGAATATACATTTTAGCTAAGCCACATTCCCAAGAAAAATTCAAAAATTATCACATATATGTTTCTGGCTTAAGAATAAAGATTTTAATATATATATATATATATATATATATATATATATATATATATATATATATATATATATATATATATATATATATATATATATATATATATATATATATATATATATATATATATATAACAAAAACAAAACTCGAGTTTACTACGTTTATTATCACAAAAATACTTTGAAAAATATAACACTGCGATTGCAACTTCGGTCACTAGACCATCATCGGGCAGATTGATTTAAGAACTGAATACTTACATAATTATAGATTTGCGCTTACGGGTGGGAAAGAATTATTATTGCAGGTACCTAAATAGACAAGAGGAACACATTTCAAGAAGGGCTAATCGAAGTGGATTTCACAAATTGGTAATATAACATGTTCTTAGAAAAATCATTATTGTTTGAATACACTAAATAAAGGAGAATATATCAAGTCAATCTGGTCGCTCAGCAAGATATCTTGTGCATTATGATTGAGTTTAAAAATTTCAAATGATTTTAAGTAAGTAAGTTTGGTTCCTTTCGGTAATTTGTGCATAATTTGAAGGTTATCTATTTGTGGAAACGGGTGGTGGTTTTCACGGCAATGATTTAAAAACGTTGAATCCGTTTTATTTTTCAAAAAAGATTGTTGGTATTCTTTAAATCTTGTCTTGAACTATCGACCAGTCTGACCAATATACACTCCTTTACATATAGGACAAATCAACCTATAAACTCCTAAACTTTCAAATTTTGAAGTGATATCTTTGGCATTGAATAAAAATCTTGTGAGTTTTGTCTTAGGTTTGAAGCAATTTTAATATTACAAACGTAGTAAATTCAAGTTTTGTTTTTGTTCATCATGTTTAATTATCACGTAGTAACGACGGATTCCCTCAACTATATATATATATATATATATATATATATATATATATATATATATATATATATATATATATATATATATATATATATATATATATATATAAATTTCCTCGGTCCATATTGGCATCTTCAGCATCCCCCATCAATCCAAATGATGTACAATAAAACAATGAAAATTTAGGCGAATTAAGTCAAAATTTTGGGTTAAAATAATCAATCCTTAGGATGTTAATAATAACATAAGGAATTATTACTCTAGCTTGAGATGAAAAGCAAGTAGGTATATTTTCTTTAAGAAATACTGCTATAACTCACATATACACATGATGTCTTATTATAATTTTGTCACTTTTTTAAGAAAAAGGTCCGGTTTAATTTAATAGTAGGATTATTATCTATAAGAATTACCTCTAAAAATTGTCACAAAATATTTCTCACATAAACAAACATGGAATATCTCCAACCTTGAACGAACTATTGATATAATTAGCCTTATCAACTGTAATTCCTCAATTTCTTCATTTACTCAAGTAATCTCATAATTGGAGTGCATTTAAAGGCTAGTTTAAATATATTCCCGACAAG
>JARQZK010005071.1:147500-157500 GCA_030704885.1 Cynegetis impunctata
AACAGGAAGGAATATAAACATTCATGTTGAAGAACATAAAAAGTCAATTTTACAAAATAAAAATACCACTGGCTTCTCCTAACATTGTATAAAATCTAATCATTTCCTGGATTTCAACAAAACCCAATTGTTGCATTCAGACAACAAAGGAAAGCGCCTAGACTTTCTTGAAATTCTCGAAATGAGTTCCGCCCATAATAGTAAATTAGTAAACGAACAAATTGATTTTCAGGTATCACATTTGCTTTTGTCTGTTTTGTAAAATAAGATGTAATACTCTCCTGTTTTCAGTCTTGATAATGAGTTCATAACTCGAAACATGTCGACTATCTAACGATTTGGATGAAATTTTGTATTTGGAGAGGGCGTTGCTTTTTAAATTCGAATGTATAGTTGTATTTTTTGTCAAAATGCAATTTAATACAGAAATTCACGCACAAGAAAATCTCAAAACAGTCCTTACTTTTTGATAGAAACTTCGTCTAATTGGTCTGAAGCATTGTACTCGCTTTTCACCAAAAAAAAACTACTATCATATAATTTATAAAATATATTGAAATTAATGTTAATTTTTAAATATTTGATTGTTTATTATATTAATTATTTCTATTGTCATTATCTTCTTTTTTTCGTTGATAAAATGAAAAAGTAGAGATTGTTTTCAAACTGATATAGCCATATTTTGATGGTTGTTAAAAATAATTCAATTATTCATGATATTTGCAATGTACCTTGCTTATTTTAGAAAATAATAAAAAGGCATCAATAAAGCCACTTATATTCGTACATCAAATGCTATGATGTAACCTATAAAATATTTCAAAATCTATTATATTGGTTAAGAACTTGTTGCATCTCTCTTCTCAAATATGTTTTTAGTGTTATTTCTTGAATGTTCAATTGTGTGTTGAGTTTTTAATTATTTCTATTATGATAGTATTAATTCTCCATCAAAGAATAAAATTTATAAATGTTGTTTAATATTTCTCTGTTCTTGTCTTTTACTACGATTTTCAAACTATTTGATTTTGTGCTAACATTTTAATTATTTCATTATTTCCATTCATTTCAGTTGTGGAGAAAAAAGTAGGACTTCATTTTAACCAATGATCTTTATTCAACAATAGGGAATGAATTAATGTTGAAAGGTGTTTATGGAAGTCAATCAAATTAATTATTCTAACCACATAATTAGAATACTTGTATAATATTGTTCCAGCTTGAACCGATAGATGGCAGAATCCTCAGATGAGAATAATTTTTTAAAATTTTATTATGTAAAATGATTCTAGGATATTAAGTAAAACTCACACAGCTGAATAAAAACTAGGAACAGATAGTAAATCCTTCACTTACCTAATCCTTGTCATTCATCTTGTGTTTACGTACTTCTTTTCAATAGAAAACATGCATAACTCACCTGAAAATACAAAATTAAGCATGTATTACCAAATATCTATGTCTAGTTAATGTATTTATAATTATTTATGGCCTAACTTAAATGCGAAAAGCGTGTTTCATTTTACGAGAGCAAGAAACCTTTAATTTATCTCCCATTCTTAAAATATGCCTAACGGAGATAGTTGTTGCAGTAACATCTCAAATTACCAAACGGCTATAATTCAAACATAAATACTGTTGATATCTCATCGGTATGATTTAACTATCCATCGGTTCTCCACATGAAATAAAATAGAAAAAAGCCGCAGAATTGAATTATTGCTAATAAAATCAGTGCTATGTTATGCCAGATTTAACACGAAATTACCATAATTTCTTACTAAATTAAACTAGTTTTATATCGAAATTAGCAGAAAAATCATTCGAAATTTCCATTGCAATGGTTTTCATTTAGATTGTCGCTGTAGCGTTCGACAAATTCTACAATTTGTGATATACGTGATATCAACCGTTTTAATTTGATATTATATAATTTTAAATTTATTTTTTTTTTCTTATTTAGTTTTCTAATAATTTTTTTAATTTTAATTTTTCATTATATAATTTCTACCAACTTCGAAATGAATTTAACACTTATTTAACTATAATTTGTCGAATTCAGAAAATTTCATTCGATCTTTGTGCTAGTACAAATTCAGTTATACGTGATAATAATCACTGGCTAATAAGCCATGAAATGCAAATAGATAGATATCGATATATTTGTTCCTCAATGCGGAAATTTGCAACCTCAATTTCCTGCTCATGGGAAATGGAGTGATTTCAGATAAAAAAATAACGAAGGTCGAAGAATACCAGCGCTTGTCAAGAAGATGACACTTCGTCAACCACAACATAAAACCATAAATTGACCAAAAGTCACGGGAAGAGCATAGAAGTTACTCACGAATGTGAGTGTGTGTACTTTCAAGAAGATGATACTTTGTAAACCACGACGTAAAACTATAGATTGCCTAAAAAATTCACTATACAGTTAGATCATAGAATTTCAACTTATTCACGAATGTTCTATGATGTCAAGAAGATGACACTTCGTCAACCACGACGTGAAACCATAGATTGCCTGAAAAATTAGCTATACGGTTAGATAATAGAATTTCAACTTGTTCAAGAATGTTCTATGCTGTCAAGAAGATGACACTTCGTCAACCACGACGTAAAACCATAAATTGACTAAAAATTCGCTATACGGTTAGATAATAGAATTTCAACTTATTCACGAATGTTCTATGCTGTCAAGAAGATGACACTTCGACAACCACGACGTGAAACCACAGAATGACTAAAGAATTCGCTATGCGGTTAGATAATAGAATTTCAACTTGTTCACGAATGTTCTATGATGTCAAGAAGATGACACTTCGTCAATCACGACGTAAAACCATAGATTGACTCAAAAATTCGCTATACGAGGAGAGCATAGAAGTTATTCAAGAATGTTCTATGCTGTTCCGAAGTCTGTGAAAGAGTAAAAATATCGAGAATTACACTGTTTAAAATTCATGCTTATCGATTTATATCTAAAGATTTTTAAAAATCTCATTCATATTCAGATTATTAATGTACGGATTGCCCCCGTATATTTATTGATACTGAAAGAACAAAACTATGAGTAAGGTTCGGATCATGTTGTCCCAGATCCTGACCTGTAGGTAAAGATAGCTATTAGTAAACTAATCGGGGGTCTGTGAACAAAATTATTGTCATTATTGTTGAGTTGCTAGCAGATAATCCAGATTAAATTTCATTTACAGTGAGCCTTTTCAGCCCAAGGGTCTGAGTAATTATTATGGTGCACTAGACGGTGAACAACAAAACAAAACTCGTCAAGGTGTATGTTCCGCTTATACACGCCCATCCTTAAAATTATCATCAAACATTTCTGTGGACGAAATTTATAATTCGATTGAATTCAATCCACTACAATTTTCGATGTTCGCCTGGATGCGTTCCGGATTGAGTGGTATTGTCTTCCGCGTTCCCTTGGAAGTGAATTAAAGAAGGCGGTTTATCCCACGCCATAAGGGCCCTTCGACGAACAAAAGGGCCACTTCGTCCGTCATATTCTCATTTCCGTTATGCTGAAAGGGTGGAAGAGTAGTTCCCTCAAAATATCTTGTCAATTTAATTCAATACTGTCATCCGCTAGTACGAAGCGGAGAATATTTAAATTTTCTAACCGAAGTTAATACAATTAAACTATTAGCCACCAATAACGGTTACAATGAAAGTCTTATCGATAAGCTCATTGGGAGAAAACGAATAAAGAATCTGTTGCATTCAATATACCCCACGCAAACTAACAATGAAGAACAAAAATACTTCCAAATAAATTATGTACCGAATTTGAGTAGCAAAATTTGTAACAGACTATCGAAAAATAACGTTAAAACAATTTGTCCAAATAAAAGAAACTTGAAGTCATTCTTGGTCTATAATAAAGAAAAATCTGACATCGGAGAAAACAGTTCAAAGTTTCCATTTGAATTGTTTTCATTTGGATTGTCACTGTAACGTTCTAAAAATCCTACAGTTTTGTGAAACGTGATATCAACCGTTTTAATTTGATTTTGTATAATTTTGCATTTACTTATTTTTCAGATATTTAGTTTTTTAATAATTTTTTTCATTTAAATTTTTCATTAATTGAATTAAAGAAGGCGGTTTATCTCACGCCATAAGGGCCCTTCGACGAACAAAAGGGCCATTTCGTCCGTCATATTCTCATTTCCGTTATGCTGAAAGGGTGGAAGAGTAGTTCCCTCAAAATATCTTGTCAATTTAATTCAATAGTCATCCGCTAGTACGAAGCGGAGAATATTTAAATTTTTAAACCGAAGTTAATACAATTAAATTATTAACCACCAATAACGGTTACAATGAGAGTCTTATCGATAAGATCATTGGGAAAAAACGAATAAAGTATCTGTTGCATTCAATATACCCCACGCAAACTATTAATGAAGAACAAAAATACTTCCCAATAAATTATGTGCCGAATTTGAGTAACGAAATTTGTAGCAGACTATCGAAAAATAACGTTAAAACTATTTGTACAAATAAAAGAAACTTGAAGTCATTCTTGGTCAATAATAACGAAAAATCTGACATCGGAGAAAACAGTGGTGTTTACAAAATATTTTGCGACGAATGTCCTGCTTTCTATATTGGACAAACAGGAAGGAATATAAACATTCGTGTTGAAGAACATAAAAAGTCAATTTTACAATCTCCGAACATTGTATAAAATTTAATAATTTCGTGGATTTCAACAAAACCCAATTGTTGCATTCAGGTAACAAAGGAAAACGCCTTGACCTTCTCCCCATAATAGTAAATTACCCCTTGTAAAGGAACAAATTGATTTTCAGGTATCACCTTTGCTTTTGTCTGTTTTATAATATAATATGTAAAACTCTCCTGTAGTCAATCTTGATAATGAGTTCATAACTTTACTGCTAAATACAGTACCTAAATATTTTTATATATTACATAAAGTGAACAAGGAAAATTCTTCAATAATTTAAAAAATTATCAAACAACTTTCCAAGGAAGCTGGTTATACGTATTCAGCAACGCAAAATCTGCATTCACAATCGAACGGTGAATTATAGAAATTGTCAAGTCACCCCGACTCAAAATCTGCATACAGCTGTTTCGATCTTATTAGATCTCATCACTGCAGCTTATTTGACTCGGAGTGAATTAACAAATTTCTAATTGTTCCCCAATACAAATCGTGGTCAGTAACACTGGCTGGATAACAATCCAGAGCGCCATCCCACCAAAGATATAGGGAAACAACAATTCATCGCTTAGACTGAAAATGCAGAAATTCGTCGCTTAAACACGTACCTCCTGATATGAAGATATCTACTCTACAACAGTGGTGTATATGATTCCAAGGCACACTAACATAGTGATTTACATAGTATATCCAAAGGTTTTAAATCACTATGTTAGTGTGCCTTGGAATCATATACACCACTGTTGTAGAGTAGATATCTTCATATCAGGAGGTACGTGTTCGAGCGACGAATTTCTGCATTTTCAGTCTAAGCGGTGAATTGTTGTTTCCCAATATCTTTGGTGGGATGGCGCTCTGGATTGTTATCCAGCCAGTGTTACTGACCACGATTTGTATTGGGGAACAATTAGAAATTTGTTAATTCACTCCGAGTCAAATAAGCTGCAGTGATGAGATCTAATAAGATCGAAACAGCTGTATGCAGATTTTGAGTCGGGATGACTTGACAATTTCTATAATTCAACGTTCGATTGTGAATGCAGATTTTGAGTTGCTGAATACGTGTAACCAGCTTCCTTGGAAAGTTGTTTGATATTTTTTTAAATTATTAAAGAATTTTCCTTGTTCACTTTATGTAATGTATGAAATTGACCATGGTCGACTAGTATGTTTTTCATGATTTGATTGTTATATTTTTATATAGTGAAACTTAAGCCAAGTGTGTTTCATTTTAAAGTTTAAACTTTATATTTAAATACCAAATTTTCGGTAAATACCTACAGTATGTTTATTTCATTATAAAATGTTCACAAACGCTAGATCATTTAATTAAAATTATAAATCAAATCATCTGAAACAGTAGGCCTGATTATTCTAAAATTGCTATATGTACTACATATATGTTTCGGGCTATTAATAATTCATTATTAAGTGTTTTATAACTGCTTAAAACTTCAAAAGTCGATATATTTATTCAACTGTTTCATTGAATAGGGATATTCTAAGGTTTATTTGGTTATTAGTGATGGGTGGTAAGTTCATGGAGCTAGTCGACCTAATCTCTAGAGCTTCTAAAAGGTCCGTCCTCATTCCTTTGTGCAATGAAAGCAAAATCTACGGATTATTTCAGACTCTAAAATGGTTATTCTTTATGCATTGTTTGACTGTTTATCTGTACTTATTATTGACAAATCCATTATTCAGTTGGCGTTGTTAAAAAGTATTATATAGAGAAGTTGAGCGGTAACAGTTATTTAGGAAGAATAAAAAACTTCAGTTACGATAACAAATTAAAATCGAATTAAAAAGCTTCCAGAGATATTCCTTAAATATTATATTTTTTCAGTGAAACATTGATGCAACAAACATCGAAAAAGTTATTAATATTTTCTAATAGGTACTCGAATAACTATTTGAAGAACTTACAAAACGAAAAAATGTAATGCTATAATGGAACACCTAAAAACTGATATAAATTATATAGTGAGACATTTGAAATCCTTTTATAATCGAAAACAGGCTCTAGTAAAGCAACACACCACTGCATGAATAGAAACCACCAATTCCCCAATATTTCAGATATACAAATTCTTCGTCCAAAAACCGGCCAAGTACGAGTCGGACTCGCGCACCGAAGGTCCCGTACAAAAAATTTTTTTATTTACAACTATATATGTAATGTCATCATTACTGACGTTTAAAAAGTCTGAAACTGACATATTACCTACTTTCACTTCCCACCCACGGGTGGGAAATTTTCCACCCGTGAGAGGATTTTTTTCTGTTTATTTTGAGAGATGTCTTTTTAAGTTTTTTAAATAAAAAGTTCATTTACCTATTTGATTTTATTGAGACTTATAAGCACACTTGACAACATTAGCACTTCTTAAGGTCTTTAGGATTAGTAAACACAAAATTAACAAGAACTGAACTTTTCAAACAAAGGATTAATAATTTCTGTATGTACATATATTTAGGGATTATTGACATTATTGAAATTGATCGTTATGGTCGAACTATTGTGAGATGCTACAGAAACCATTAACCCATGCGTAATTTCTTTGCTTGAAAAGTTCAGTTCTTGTGGTACAGATGATGAACTCTTCATGGTGACTGATGAAGGATTGGAGGAAGTAGTTTCGCCAGAGAGCAGATTAGCAGTCTTCGTTTGATTGGAGAACGAAGTATCTACATAGCCTTCCGCCACGGTACTCGATTTCCATCCTCCCAATCTCTTTAATTGTAGAACATCTCCTCCATTGTTTGTGAACAAAGTTGCTGCTGTACGCCGAAAACAATGCCCGGTATACTCGCCGACGTTATTTAGTTTCAAAAACGATGCTATTCTTTTCGGAAATTGCGATATGGAATTGTATCCAAAGACTTGATTGGTAATTTTGCAAAATGTTGAAAAATATTAATAAAAATAACTATTTTATTAGTGTTAGAATAATAACCTTCAGAACAAGAAATTCTTCTGGTGCTTCATCTAAGAAAATATCAACATTTTCTTGGGTAAAGGTATTTGATTTCTTCGGTTTATAATTGGCATTTTGCCTTTTTAAAAAAGCCATTAATTTTCCATACATTGATATGTCAACCTTGTCTCTGATAATTAAGGTTGTTTTTATCATGGAATACGTAGACCATAAGGTTGACGATTTCTTAGTCTTAGCCATTTCACTGAAGTAGGCAAGAACGATGTTTTCCGATGCAGCTTTTGTGACCCCTCTTTTGGCGCACCAATCTCTGTACGTATTGTATGCTTTATCATACCTCGGTCTACTTTTTTGGGGCATAAGATTTTCTTCAGCTTTCTCCGCTGCTTCCTTTATGTCTGGCGGTGTGCACTCCAGCTCTAAATCCGATATTTTATAAAAAAATTAAATTACACGATCCGGACACTGACAAGAGCTGACAAATTTGAAGTGTTTATTAAAAACCCGCCTACTCACTATTGGGAAAATAAGTTATTTGTTGTTAGTTGTCATCATCATTCTATGGTTGTCTTTGTAATTTTATTGTTGACGTTTGAGAAAAAATAATGAAAAATTTTCCGAATTTTTGTTTAGAAGATTATAGTTGTAAATAAAATAGCATACAAACCTCGGTGGAAAGTTACATCACTGTCTCGAGATATTAGATTTTTGAGGCCTCGGTAGACCAGGCGGTATGGTTTACCGCTTGTAAACCGAGGATTGTGGGTTCGAGTCCCACCTTGCTCTTGGGTGTTGTATATGTCAGGAATTTAGTAGTTATAGTTTTAAGAGGAATTGTTGGGTAATGTGCATCGTTCACAAGCCCATTGGCCGCTCGGAACCGGCGTTAAACTGTAGGTCCCTCGAGTTAAAAAAAAAAACTCTCTCGACAGTAATGTAACACTTCCCACCTCGGTATGTAATATACTATTATTATATGATGTAACTAAAAATTTACGGTTTTAGCAATTTTTCCTTTATCTGTGCTATACGACGTTGCTTCGTAGTAAATTTCAAGATTCTGAGTTCGCGGGAAGTACCCTGTAGGTTTTGATTCCCATGCGAGTGTCGAAAATTTGCCGAAATTTGCGGCAGAAACGGCTGTATCTTTTGATTGCGTTGGCTTAGAAGTTTGATTTGTTCACAGCTCCAAGGGACAGTAGACCTGAGTATTTGATATTAATTCCAGCTTGATACCTCCACGCGTTCCTGAGAAAAATGGGCTTGACGGACGGACGGACAACAAACTATAAGGGTTCCGTTTTTTCCTTTCGATGAACGGAACCCTGAAAACTAATTATTGAAATATCGAGTGAAAAACGGCTTTTATAATTGTACCAACTAATACTACAGAATATCTCAAAGATAAATTTATGTTGAATGAAATATTTAATATTTAATTTCATTTCAAATTTGTTTCTCACTAATCTACTAAGCAAACGTCGGTTTTGTTTTTCTCTTGTCTTATAGCGTCATTTATAAAAGGGTGTATATGTGCTGATAGCCCACAAAAAAAAATTTACGACCGCCTAACGTTCAAAACGCATTCTAGTTGAATAAGTATGACGTTTTAATTCCTGATAACCGTGAAAACTTATCCGGTGAGAAGGACCAAATATTTAATTATCATATCTAATATAATACGACACAAGGAGCTATCTATTAATTAAATCCCATCTCTTGGATTCCTCCGGAGCGGCAGCAAACAACTCCATTAAAGGGATTTTAATGTTTGGCGCACTCTTTACAACTTTAATGTCTCTTGATTTTTGACGTTGGACGTAATATAATCAACCATTTAAATATAAGTTAGGACGACAAAGAAGCAGCGCCTAGATCAAACGAATATCGGTATTTTAGTAGCTGTAAATGTTAATTTGGGCGACTAGCGGCAAGATTAAGGTTCCAAAAAGGGAAATTAAGGTGTAGGTATTCACCCGTAAGATCATATAAAGACGGACAGCTGGATGTGTGTGTGTGTGTGTTTGTTCAAGATAGGCTCGCTCGCCCGAACTTGCTTCGACGTGAAAACAGTCTCGGCTGTTCTTTATGAACGGCGAAGTTCACACAATGGTTCCAGAGATTATTGAGATGCCTACAACAACGTTAATCTTCCTCTTGAATTATTCTGATTACTTTCGAAGAGTATTAACGAGTTTTGAGTTGCTTCGTACAACGTTTCTGCAAAGATAACATTCGTCGTTAAGATGCCAGGCGGGATTTTGGAATGCGGTGAGAAAAAAAATTGGGCCAGTCGACGAAATTGATCGAATTTGTTTTCAAGAATCTTTATATAGTATAAAATGAAGTCACT